>BJBW01007398.1:0-17744 GCA_004320125.1 Scolopax mira | reverse complement strand
GGGAGGGTGTGGAGTCCCCTTCTTTGGAGATTTTCAAGCCCCACCTGGATGCAGCCCTGAGTGACATGCTCTAGCTCTGGGCAATCCTGCTTCAGCAGGGGAGTTGGACTGGATGATCTCTAGGGTCCCTTCCAAGTCTAAAAATTCAGTGAAATTCAGAGTCATTGGCCAATGGGAGAACCCAGAGATCTGCTGTGGCAGAGCCATTGGCCAACCAGAGACCCTAGACGTCTGTCACAGCAAAGTCATTGGCCAATCAGAGGCCTGGGAGATCTGCTGTGGCAGCGCCATTGGCCAATCAGATCCTGGAGAGACTTGTGATAATACAGTTATCAGCCAATCCAAATGCAGGGAAGTGCCACAGCGGAGCTGTTGGCCAATCAGAGACCAGGGAGATTGACTGCAGCAGAGCATTGGAGCAATCGGTGCCTGGAGAGACCGGTGGTGGCAGAGCCACCGGCCAATGGGATCTCAGGGTCCTGCTGGGGCAGAGCTGTCAGCCAATCAGTGTCAGGGAACGGCGCTATTGGCCAATCAGCACTGGGGAGATCTCCAGGCCCGGCAGTGCCCCTTGGGCCCGTGATGGCCCATGCCTGTGCCATGGCCACGGGTGGGACCAGGACAGGGGGTGGCAGGCCCAGGTGCCGGGGCAGGAGCAGGATGTGCCGTCCGAGGGCACCAGTGGTACAGAGGGAACATTTTGGCAGAGGACGGGTGTGGGTCTGTCCTCGCCAGTCCCTGTGCCAGTCGAAAGGGTGAGGACCCATTGGTGGTGGTGGCATCGTGCCGGGCTGTTGGCCTTCACATCCCCATCGCCCTGGAGAATGGCTTGATGGTCTCACCAGGGTTTCCTTGGTGTGGGTGATGGTGCAGAGAAACCTCGGACTCTGATCAAACTGGGTCTTTCCCGTCCTGCCCCATGGAAGTTGTGGGGAGCTCTGTGCCCACTGCCCCCCTGCATCTCTCCAGGTTCACGCCAAGGTTTCCTCTAGGAAGCTGGTGGAGGAGCTCCTGGGGCCCAGCCTGGGCATTTCAGCCCAGGTGGGACATCAGCCTCATCAGTCAGGCTCATCTGTCCTTGGTGGAAAACGTTGGATTTTGGGGGAGAAACTCAGGAAAACCAAAGGGCACTTCTGGGCCACTGGTGCTGCTGGAGCGGTTGGCAGAGCTGCCAGCTCCACCGTCGTGCTGGAGGTGGGTGGGAGGGCACTGAAGTAGCACCCTGGGGTCTGTGGGCTCCCGGGGGGAGGGAGGGGACCGGGGCCAACCAGAACACGTGGGCAGGTGGTGCCAGCTGCGGAGATGGGTCTTCATTTGCTTGCCCTGCTTAAAACCTGCCCTTCTGTGGATGTGCATCCGAGGGGATGGAGATGGGCATCCTGAGGGGGGGAATTCACACTGCATGGAGGTAGCTCCCAGTTTTGGAGCCAGCTCCCAGGTAGGGTTAGCCGGGGTGCAACTCACCTGCGAGTCCTGGTGCCCCTGGGCACCACGGTGGGTCTGTCCCCTGCACCCTTGTGGTCCCCGGTGCCTGTGGTTCAGCTTTGCTTCTGCTCTTCCCTGCAGCCTGAAGTGGGGCTGAGGAAGGGGCCAGCGGCTACAAAGAGGAGCCGGAGTCAGTCCACACCCCCAGCTGCTGGGCAGGGGCTGCCGTGCCAGCCGGCTGCCACCACCACCTCCCCTCGCTTGCGCTGGCGGGTGCCCACCATGGAGGAGATGCTGATCTGGGAGCAGCACACGGTGACGCTGAGCAAGGTGAGCGTGGCCCGGGGTGGCCGCAGGAGGGGTTGTGGGGCCAGCTTTGCCTGACTCCTCTCTGCCCGGCCCCACTAGGATCCTCATCGGGGCTTTGGCTTCGCTGTCTCTGGTGGCCGGGACCGTCCCAACAGGATGACTGGGGACACGGCAGTGATCGTTTCAGATGTGGTGGCCGGGGGACCAGCAATGGGACGGCTCCAGTGAGTGTGAGGGGACGTGGGGACGTGGGTGCCAGCAGGGACAGGAAGGGCAGCAAATTGCTCCTGCTAGGACAGGGCCGGGTCCCACCCTGCCTGGCTGGGATGGGGTCCTCCTGGAGCAATGGCTGCCCCTGTCACCCCACCAGCTCCCTGGGTTTGGGGGCTGCAGCTGGGATAGAGCCACGGCTGCATTTCTTCTCCCAGGAAGAAGGATCACATCGTGATGGTGAATGGTCTTTCCATGGAGAATGTCTCATCCTCCTTCGCCATCCAGACACTTAAAACCTGTGGCAAGATTGCCAACATCGTGAGTATGCCCTGCGGTGGGATGGGGGCTGGCATCGTGCACCGAACCGCACCGTGCCTGTCCCCATCCTCCTCCCATGTCCCACACACCCCGGAGTTCCCGTTTGGAGCTTGGGAATTGCCGTAGAAACATTTCCTGGCAGAGGCAGCTGCACCCACCACCCTCTCCTTTTCGCCTTCCACCTGCAGACACTGAAAAGACCAAAGAAAATCCATGTCCCCGTGAGCAAGAGCAGCCCTGGGTCCCCCACCGTGGCCCAGCGCTACGACTCGGACGAGGACCATGGGGCGCATCCAGCCCTGCACCGCTCCCAGGATGACCTGGACCACAGCCGGGGCTATGACGGGGACTCATCCAGTGAGAGAAGCTCTGGCCACCACCGGGATGACCACCGCCACCACAAGCCAGTGTCCCGGGGCCGGAGGCGAAGCCAGGACAGCAGCCACTGGAGGCAGAGCCCTGATCAGAGGGGCTGCAGCGGGCACCGCTCCACCAATGGCTTCGGCCACCAAGGGGACACCAATGGGCTGGCCCTAATGTCGGGTTTCAAGCGGCTGCCGCGCCGGGACGTGCTGATGAAGCCCATCACATCTGTCCTGGTGAAGCAGAAGCAGAATGAAGGTGAGGCTCTCCTGCTCCCCCTGTCCCCAGGTCTTGTCACCCGGTTTGTGACTGTGCATCCCCCCCGGGGCAGAGGTGATGTCAGGGTTGGTGCCGGGGTCTGGCACCATGCTGGGTGCACCAAACCCACCTGGCCTCAGGCTGGGGCTGCAGAACTCTGCTTTGGGGCTGGCTAATGCCCCAAGGGGAGCTGGGACAGGATGATGGCAATGGGGGACCTCAAGGTCTCGCATCTGCCTGGCTCTGGTACCATCCCTGGCTCTCTCTGGTGCAGAGTATGGCCTGAAGCTGGGGAGTCAGCTCTTCATCAAGCATATAGTGGAGAGTGGGCTGGCAGCGAAGGGCAGCTCTTTGCAGGAGGGAGACCTCATCCTGAAGGTACGGGGGTTCACGGGGCTCACAGCACTTGCTGGGGGGCTCATCTCCCCTCTTCCAGTGGCCATCCCTGGCTGGTGTCACTGCAAGGTGCTTCTCTTGGCTGCCTGCAAAGGATGCAGCTTGGCTGGAGGCAGCACTGACTGGTGCCCACACCCTGCCCCGACTCCCCAGCTGTCCCCAGGGACCCTGCGGGGGCTCTTGGGGACAAGCTTCTCCTAGTGCCAAAGCTGCCTGGTTGAGGCAGCCCCACAATGTTCAACCTGGGATGGTGGCTTGTCCCACTGCCCCAGCAGGATCCCATCTGCCCCACTGTCCCCGTGGTGTGGGGTTACCTCCCACCAGTGCGTGTCCCTGCCGAGGGAGCAGTCGGCCCAAGGAGCTTGGGGGTGTTCAGGGCATGTCTGGTGAAATGATGCTTAAAGTATTTGGAGAGGAGGAAATAGAGGAGGGAGAGGCTTTGTTTGCACACATGGGCCAGGCCAACCCGTGGCTGCTGGGAACTGGGGCCAAAGTGACTCTGGGGCAAACAGGAGGGATTTCATCCCAGCGATCTGGTGGGAAGAGCTGCTGCACTGCAGGGAGACCCCAGACCCACTGTTTGCTGGGGCCTGACTCCCTGGCACCAGCCCAGCGCATGGAAGGACAGCGCTGGGCCAAGGTCAAAGTAAAACTCGGGTTCAGACAGCCTTTGGGGGGTCTTTGCAGCTCCTGTTGCCGTGCAGGGACCTCCTGCAGCTAAAGGTGGGAGTTCATTAACCTCGCTAATTTGTTGCCTCTGTGCAGGATGAGGCCCCAGTGGGAGGCAGCTGGGAACAGGGTGCCAGGATGGGTGAAGGAGCTGGGGCTGGAGCTGGGCTGAGCTGGAGGGGCTGGAAAGGGACAGGGAAGGAGGCAGCCAGAGTGGGGGTTTCCTGGGGGCGACTTTCCCAGGAGCAGGTGCCCTGAGGCCTCCCGCTCTGCCCCCTCCAGATCAATGGGGTGGCCAGTGAGGACATGTCCCTGGCTGAAACCCAGCAGCTCATTGAGCGGACAGAGGGGATCCTGACCCTGCTTGTGCTCCGGGACCACCGGCAGTTCCTGGTCAACATCCCCGACGTAGAAGAAAGCCAGAGCGACAGTTCCCGGATGGATGGTGAGGGGACACGGTGGTGGGGCCAGGCACCAGACACAGCATAGGGACTGGGTGGTCACTAATGCATCTTCCCTTCTGCAGACATCTCTGACATTGACTCTGAACTGTCCCATCCGCCATCCCCTGAGACCTCCCCACGACTTCCAGCTGCTGCCAGGATGAATTCACCACCGTAAGCCCCTCTCTGTCCCCATGAGCCCCTCTTTTCTTCGTCAGATTCCCCAGATCCTCCATGTTCTCTGCCTCTCTGGAGGGACTGGTTCTCCTCCATCCCAGAGCCAGTTGACTCTGGGGGTGGGACTGCCGTTCAGTCCCCAGCTTGCTCCACTGCCCCCGCTGCCCTCTTGGCTCTGCCTGTCCCTGCCCGTCCCGTGCCTGCTCAGTGACCTGCCTAAATCCTGACCCAACTTTGTTCCAGGGAGAGGAGACGATTGCACAGAGACCCTGTGGCTGACACGGCCGTGGATGATGCTCGAGGCCCTGGTGAGTGAGCTCAGGGGGGAGTTAAGGGCACTGAGCGGGCTCTGGGCTCCTGCGTGTCTCTGCTGTCTGAATCCCCCTGGCAGAGCCATGCCAGGTGTCCCTGTGCCTCAGCTGCCCTGGCATTGGCGCAGCCACCGCCGCCTCCTGGACCAGCCCTTCTTCCCTGCAGACCTGCTGGAAGCTGTGGAGGGGGATGGCTGCCAAGGCCCCCGCGCCAGCCCCACTGCCCAAGCTGCTCGCAAGGATGGGTACGTCTGCGAGAGGCGGTGGGGAAAGGCTGGGGGGGATGGGGAGTTGCTGTGGTGTAGGGTTGGGGTCACAAGGCTGGTGACCCTCTGGCATGTCACTGCTGGCCTGACCACGGCTTCCCCGGCGGCAGGTACAGTGCTGACTCCAGGGTCGTGCACTTTGTGAAGGCCAAGAACGTGGGGTTGCGACTGGCTGGTGGGAACGATGTGGGCATCTTCGTGTCAAGTGTGCAAGAGGGGAGCCCGGCCGACAGCCAGGGTGTGCGGGAAGGGGACCAGATCCTGCAGGTACCCGGGGCTGGGAACTGCTCCAAACGCTGCTGCGCCCGGACAGACCCCATCCCTCTTGGGGATCCCCTGGGGTTCAGATTTCTGCTGGGCATCATTTTGGGTCAGTGCTGGGCCCATGGTCCAAACCCATCAGGCTGGTTCCAAAGGGGATGCTCCTGCCTCCAGCACCTCGCTAACAGCCAGCGGGGTCCAGGCACCACCTCAGCTGGCCCAAAGGCCCTGCCCAGGGCTACTAGGGGTTGTGGCAGGTACTTGGGTCACAGGGAGCAGTTCCCTCTCCTGCCCTGCCCTGGGCATTGCTGTCCCTGAGACCCCACTGGGACCTGCACCCTCTGCCCCGTTGGCAGGGCTGTGTCTAAGTGCTCTTCATTGGCAGGTGAATGACACCAGTTTCCAGAACCTGACCCGTGAGGAGGCCGTGGAGTTCCTCATGAAGCTGCCACCGGGTGAGGACATCACGCTGTGGACCCAGAGCAAGCAGGACAGTGAGTGACGACTGGTCTCATCCCGGGCTTGTGCCTCTTCCTCCTCTGTAGATCACAGCTGCTGGACTTGCTACAGCTCTTTCTGCCCACACAGGGGGGTCTTTCTTCCCTGCACCCCCCTGTTCTTCTCTTCCAGAGAGGTGGTGGGAGGAGACCAGACCATCCTGGCCCTGTTTGTGCCTTGCCCTCCTGGAACACGGAGGCTTCCTGGCACCGTGGCTCAGCCTGGAGAGGCCAGTGTGTGCTGGGGGTCAGGTCCTGCCTGAAAGCATCATGGTGTTCCCAGAGCCCTCCTTAGCAGCTCCTTCTCAGCATCTTCCTCCTCAGCCACCTCTTCCCCTGATGGTCCCTCTCACCCTGGGTTCCAGTTTACAGGAAGATGGTCTCGTCCAACGTGGGAGACTCATTCTACATCCGGACACACTTTGACTTTGAGAAGGACACACCATCGGGACTCAGCTTTGTCCGTGGGGACATCTTCCACGTGCTGGACACCATGTACCGGGGCAGGCTGGGGAGCTGGCTGGCTGTGCGCATGGGCAGGGACCTGCAGGAGCAGGACAAGGGCATCATCCCCAACCAGAGCAGGTAAGGATACAACCGGGGGATGGCTCCCCAGGGAGATGGGGACATGGATGCTGGGCCCAGTAAGAGGCAGGGAAAGGGCTGATGGAGCAGTGGTGGGACGTGTGAGCTGGTGAAACCCTCTCTGAGGGCTGATGGGGCAGTTGATGCTCTGGTTGTCCAAGGTCCCAGAGGGAAAAGGCTACCAGAGCCTCACCCAGCTGTGTCCCCGAGTGCAGATGCTGGCCTTTCCTGCCTCAGAGCCTGGAGAGACAAAAGTGGGGGTAAATCCAGAGAGTCCATGTGTCCATGTGCTGAGCTCTTTTCCCTCCCAGGGCCGAGCAGATTGCCAGCCTGGAGTCGGTGCTGAAAGCCACATCTGGTGCCAACCCCTCTGGGGCACGAGCTGAGTTTTGGAAGCTGCGGGGCCTGCGAGGTGCCAAGAAGATGCTGCGGAAGAGCCGGGAGGACCTGTCTGCCCTCACAAAGCAGGGCCACTACCCGCCCTATGAGAGGGTGGTCCTGAAGGAAGGTGGGTACCAAGGCTGTGTCACCAATCACCCAGACCCACCCAGGGGACACTGACCCCTAGGGTTGCCCCACTGTGGGCTCAGCTCTCCTGGGAAGAGTGGGACTGGTCACAGGCCCATGGGCAGTTTGAGGAGTGGGGCTGGATGCCTGGGTGCTGGGAGCTCTGCCCTCACCCCCAGCATCTCTGAGCCATCTGTCTTCTCCCCACAGCCAGCTTCAAGCGGCCAGTGGTGATCCTGGGCCCCATTGCAGACATTGCCATGCAGAAGCTGAGCACAGAGATGCCCGAGCAGTTCGAGATTGCCCGTAAGTGTCCCCCACGCTGGGCAGAAATCATATCCAGCTGCCAGACCCTCAGTGTCCAGGGCTGTGGGAGCTCTTTACCTGTGGTTGTCCCGATCCTGCCTCATTGTCCCTTCCCCATGACACTCTAACACCTTCCTGGACTCAGTCACCCTCCCCATGCCCCAGACGTCCCCGCGGCAGGGCACAGCCAGACCCCGCCTTGGGGAGATGCCACGTCTCCCCCAGCCCCTCACACACCATGTCCCCATGTCCTGCAGCGAGTGTGCCCCGAGATGGCGCTTCATCCAAGGTCATCAAGTTGGACTCAGTGCGGCAGATTGCAGAAAAGGTGAGAGACCTTCCCTGTGTCCTCTGAGTCGGGTGGGCCAGGGCCTGGGGGGGAGCCCACAGCCTCCATCCCTGTCCCCAGTGGGGCTGATGGCCGTGCCCTGCCCCAGAACAAGCACGCCCTGTTGGACATCACGCCCTCAGCTGTGGAGCGCCTCAACTACGTGCAGTACTACCCCGTGGTGGTGTTTTGCGAGCCCGAGAGCCGGCAGGGCATCAAGGCCATGCGCCAGTGGCTGGTGCCCGACTCTAGGAAGAGCTCCCGGCGCCTCTACGCCCAGGCCAGCAAGATGAAGAAGTACTGCAGCCACCTCTTCACTGCCACCATCAGCCTCAGTGGCAGCAGCAACACCTGGTATGAGGCGCTCAAGGACATCATCAGGACGCAGCAGAGCCAGCCCGTTTGGATGGCGGCGGAGCAGGTATGGGGTATGGGGGCCTTGGGGTGAGGCTCAGCCTGCCGGGGCTGCAGCCAGGCAGGGGACGGGGCCATGCACCTGCCCCCCTCCCCCAACCTGAGGTTCCTGCCCCACAGGCAGATGTGGCACTGGAGGACAGTCTGGACCTGCTGAACCCACCGAGCGTGGGGGCCTCGGGCTACCTGACCTGCGACAGTCATGCCAACAGCGACTACGACACGGACGGTGAGACAGGCGCCTACACCGATGGCGAGGCAGAGGACACCTACAACCAGCCCGGGCTGGCCCGCTCCTCTGAGCCAGTGCAGATGTCACCCAGCCACGGCCTGAGCGAGCAGGTGGGTCCCCCATACTGGTATGAGGGGCTGGTGGGCAGAGGGGGTGGCACAGTGCCTGCCTGTGGGGGCTAATTCCTGTTCCCTGTGGCACAGGCAGGGTGTCACCTCCAGCTGCTGCAGGGTCCAGCTGCTCAACCATGCCCAGCCCTGGCTCCCCAAGGCGGGATGCAGCCCGGCCCCAGGCTGGGCACAATTCTGCCCCTACTTCTGACTCCCCTGTCTCCCTGGTCTTTCACAGGTGACCGAGCAGCACTGGCAGGGCCAGCGGGGCCAGGGCTACGACAGCATCAGGTACCCTGCGTGCCAGGGCCAGTTGGGGTTCAAGCAGCCAGCCCTGGGGCTGGG
Organism: Scolopax mira; assembly: GCA_004320125.1. Lineage (NCBI taxonomy): Eukaryota > Metazoa > Chordata > Aves > Charadriiformes > Scolopacidae > Scolopax > Scolopax mira. Next base: position 9,011 of record BJBW01007398.1, on the reverse strand, counting down.
GCAAGAACCTGTGGAGGTTTCAGTGCCAGCTTTGCCTGCCCTGCCCTGTCTCTGCCACCCGGTCCCAACCAGGTGGAAAAGACATCACTGTGGCTTCTCATCCCCCAGGGAATATGAGCACGATGCTGTGAGGAAGAGGTTCACGCGGGCCAGGGATGACTCAGACCAGGATGAAGGCTATGAATGGGGCCCAGCTACAGATGTGTAGCAGCACTGCCGGCCCCCATCCCACCAGGCAGCTGCCACCTTGGGCCAGCCCTGCTGCAGCCCCACGCCACCAGGTCCACGTGACAGTCCAGGTAGTGCCAGGCCGCACCCCCAAGCCAGGCTGGGCCTAATCCTGCCGTACCCCTCACCACCAAGTGCCTCCTTCCCCCTTTTGGCCACGGCCTCTGCTGCTGGAATAAAAGGGATGTTTTGATCAGGTGGGGCCGTTTCCATACGCGCTGGGTATCGGGCTTGGATTGTGCCAACACCTGGCACTGCAGCAGGCTCAGGGTGCGTGGCTCAGAGCCCAGACCCCTCTGCTGCAGCCCAGCCAGGGCATCTGAAACACAGCCTCCCACGCTCCTTTAAACTTTTTATTTTTACATCAACCAAACACACAGGCAAAGTCAGGAGAGCACTGCCTCGGCCACTGGGGGCCAGAGACCCACTCATGAGAGGGACAGCACCAGGGACTGCTCCTTGGGGTTCACAACACCCCACTCCCCGGGGATGTGGGACTGGGCAGTGCCCTGTTCCCTTTTGCCGTGCTGAGGGACAGCCCCGAGGGCCGTGACCCAGACTGGAGCCAGGCTGTGTGTGCAGAGCAGTTAAAGGCAGCAGTAGGGGAAAGCAGAGGTAGTTTCCCAGCTCGGTGCAACAGGTCTTACAGGGAGGTTGGTTGCACCCCCAACAGAGCCAGGGAGAAGTGGGTCTCAAGGGTGCTGCTGCCCATAAGGCTGACACTGGGAGCTGTCGAGTCAGTGTTCCTCTGGGGCCGTGCTGGGGCCAGCCCCAGTACTTCCAGCACAGCACCATCCCCACACAGGGAAAGGCACCGGTGGTGAGTGTAAAAGCACTATCTGTGGTGACTGAATGGGGTGATCTTTTACAGAGGGTGCTCCTGCCAGCACCAGGCCAAGGTGAGGGAACAGCAGGACAGGCACCGTGAAGCACTGCGAGGGAGGGAGGGGGGAGTGAAGGGGGAGGAGGTACCCAAACCGTGGCACCACAGGCCCTGACGCTGCTCAAGCTGGGTATCACAGCCCCAGTCTCCTCCTGTGTCCTGAGTAAAACAGAAGAGGTGCAGGATTAGGCCCTGCTGGAGAGCAGAGGGCTCTGATGAGGGCACTGGGGCAGGAGGCAGAGCCTGTCCTGCCCTGGTGGCCCTGGGCTCACTCCTGCCTGGCCCCAGGCACACGCAGTGACAGTCAGGCACAGCCAGTGGCTCAGAGGAAGATGGGTTGCTCCTGGCCAGTCAGTAAGCGGTATGTGGAGGCTGGCATGGTCTTGATGTGGACCTGGGCAGAAACACACACATCAGCTGGGAGACACCAGAGCCCGGGATGGAGGGAGCTGGTGCAAAACGCTGAGCCCAGAACCCTCTGTGTGCTCGGGTTGTCACCCACACTCTGTGTGCTCGGGTTGTCACCCACACTCTGTGTGCTCTGGGTTGTCACCCACACTCTGTGTGCTCTGGGTTGTTGGCCCAGCTCACCTCGCTGACCGCCTGCGTGAGGATCTGGATGATCTTCTCATGAGGTGTTGCCACCACGCTCTGCCCGTTGATCTCAATGATGCGGTGCCCCACGCGGATGCCACCTCTCTCAGCGATACCCCCACGCATCAGGCTGCAGATCTGGGGAGCAGGGAGCGCTGGTTAGATCAAAGCTGTGCCCACAGACCATGGGCAACCATCACCCCAAACCCTCTCATCTGTGCAGGCTCCCAGCAAGAGCTCTGGATTGGATGCCATCTCCTCCAGCCCATGGGCATGCAGCAAGGGCAGGGATGTCCCTTTGTGTTGCTGCCACCAGAGCGATGGACTGAGCTGTAGGGCAAGGGCAGTGCTGTTCCCTGGCTGACAGAGAACTCAGCTCCCTCCATCCACCCAACGAGCCCCCCTGCTCCCATCAAACCTGGGCTAAAGAGCCAGCCCTGGCGTGGCAGCTCCTGCGTGGGGTAACTGTCTCCAGATGGGGAGCACTGGTTGGTGTGGGATGCAGCCATGCCATCCTCTCCAGGGCCCACCCACCCCATCGACACCCATAGGTGCTGGAAATGCTCCTCACTGCTTTCCCAACGCAGCCACTGTGGAGCCCAGAGCAGGGCATGGTTGGGGCACTGGGGGACAGCAACGCGTCACTAAGGTCACAACAAGGAAGCCAGAAGAAACCACCACCCCAGAAGCAAACAACTGAAGAGCACCAGGAAGGTGGATCCAACTGCCAGAGCTGCAGGAGAGCTACGAAGAGCCTTTTGCTGTGACACAGCAGAGCCCTGTGAAACCCCAGCCCTGGCAGGCACAAGCAGCGCTGGAGCTGTGAGCTCCTCCATGGGGACACAGCCAGAACCACGTGTCCCTCAGGGGCAGCTGCAGCCCTGGGCTGACCTCGGCCTGGCACTCACCACACCGTTCTCAACACAGAAACCCAGCTGGTACTTGGAGTCGGGGCGGCGGATGACAGCTGTAGTGACAGGGGGACAGTGCACGATGTTCAGTGTCACCTCTGTCTGGTGCTTCAGCTCCTGGAAGAGGGGATGGGGCTTTGTCAGACTTTGGAGGTCTCTTTGGCATGGCTGAGAGGCATCACCCCCTCACAGGAAGGCTGAAGATTAGCTACTTGTTTTCAGTGGGGAAACTGAGGCACACACAGGGATCCTGCCAGGCTCAAATTCAGAGAGAACTTATAAAGCCAGTTCAAAATGTCCCACAAAAGTGGTCCTGAGGCCACACTTTCAGTTCCTTCCTGCCTGGGAGACAAGAGAGGCAACAGGTTCCCTCGGGACAGGTGCCTGCCTCCTCAGGGAGGGCTCTGCCTGCACCCCCCCACAGCCCTGCCTCATCACATCCCTTCCTCCCAACCACTCTGAGCAGGGACTGTCACAGCCCACAGGACAGGTATGGACCCCACAGCCTATCACCCACCCACCCCCGAGCCAGGACCATCGGGAGAGACCCCAGCAACACAGACACTCCCAGGCCAGTCCCCGTCTCTGCCAGGGTGGCAGCAGGTCACCCCCAGCTCACCCGGATGATGCTCTGGCAGGAGGTGAGGGGCAGCCCCACCAGGCTGGTCCCGTTGACGGACATGAGGCGGTCCCCGATGCTCAGCTCACCCGACCTCTCTGCGGGGCCACCGTGCATCAGGTTGGCAATGACCACAGTGGGCAGGATGGAACCCCAGCCTGACTCCACGATGGCAATGCCCAGAATCTCCCCCTTCTGCTTCCGGATGCAGACCTGGCAGGGGGAGCAGATAGGTGCATGTGTCCCAGCCCCAGCAAGGCTGGCCTAGGCTCACAGCCAGCTGGGACGAGGTGCGGTTTCGTAGGGAGCAGCTCAGCTGCTCTGGGAGGGGACAACAGAGAGGTGCCAGCAGGTACCCCACATTGTCCTCAGCCCCTAACGCAGCTCTTACATCCTTGCAGTTCTCCTGCCGGGAGAAGTGGGTCAGCTCTGCATTGTATTGCTCCTGGTCCTCGAGGGCACGGCTGTACTGGCTCAGCTCACTCAGGTCGATGCTGTTGGCCTCCAGGAAGCGCTGGTAGGCCACGCTGAACGCCTGCCCGATGGCCTGGGCGATAATCTGGGCCTGGGGAAAGAGGGGTTGTTCGTGCCCACAGCCAATGGTCTCATGGCCAAACTGGAGTTTGGCCAGTGCCCTGCAATGCCCAGCACTGGGAGCTCCAGGGCATCCTGGCTCCTCCTCTGCCTGGGCTGACCCCTTCATAGTGCCAGTCCTCCCCCCTTTTCTGCTAGCCCCCTCTATGTGGCAGAGGTGCTAAGGCTGGGCTCCTTCCCCCTCTCCATGCAAGTCAGAGCACAGAGACCCAGAGCACCCTGGCATTACAGCAGGATGGGGCCCAGGACCCTAATGCCACCCTGCCCTCCCGAGGGACTTGCGTGTCGCCTCACGTCAGCTGAGTGGAAGACGTGGCAGATCATCTTGTAGAGCCGCTTCTCCTCTGCCACCTCCGACCGCTGAGGAAGTTTCCGTCGCGCCATGAGCACCACGAGGGACCCGATGTCGGCGATGTAGGAGATGGTCTGGAGGGAGTGATCCATCATGGCCTCCTGGCAAGGGGGATACGGGCAGAGATGCTCAGCCCTCCCTGGCCTGATGGACCCCGTGGGCAGCCTGCGAGTCAGCCAGGAACCACCGTGCTGGGACTCAGCCCAGATGGCTGGCACATGCTGGGCAGAAACTGCACTAAAAGGTACAAACAGCTCCTTCAATCAAGTACTCATCCATGTCTCTGGGTGCTGTCAGGGGACAGGGCAGCTCTTCCCTCTTACAGCAACTAACCCTGAGATAAAAAGTCACAGAAGTTTCAAGCTTCCTGGTTTTCTGGAGCTTGGACTGGGAACCCAGCAGCACCCATGAGGCGCAGTTTGCATGAGAAGCCTCGTGGAGCCACACAGAGAGCCAAGGAACAGGACATGCCTGTGTGGGATGGCTGCAGAGGGACACGTCTCCTCCCAGACCCCTGTCCTTGCCTGTAGGCCATCTTGTCTGAGATCCCAAGGCCAAACAGGAACCCCCAAAGCCATGCTCGCGTTCCCTGCTCACCTGTGTGTCAGCTGTGAGCACCTTGATCCTTTGCGTGGAGACAAACAGATCCACCTCCGTCATGGGCTGGGACTCCCCCTCCGGTGCCTGCACAACAAAGCACCCAGAAGAGGTCACTGCTGCTGCCAGGACTCCTCTGGGTCCCTGCCTGACAGCCAGAGGTCCTAGGCGCTGCCCCATGCCCACAGGCTGTGCCTGCTGGTGGCAGTTGTGCCCCCCTACCCTCCTGCACCTTGATCCTGTCCACCGCCTCCTGGGCCTGCGCCATGCGGACACTGGTCGGGGGGTTCCTTTCCGAGACCAGCTGCGTGGAACCCAGGTACTTTGCCCCAAAAATCACACCGTCCAGCAGATCCTCTGGGTCACAAGGGCCTGGAACTGAGGCATCGGGAGGGACTAAGCAGGGGCTGGTCCCCCACTTCTGAAAACTGGGGGTACCAACTCCTGCTGCCCATTAGCTGCATTCCTACAAACGGCAAAGCAGCTCAGTGTTTGGTGGACAGGCTCTTGCCATCACCAGGGGACCAACTCCGACCCCAAGGCTGACTTCCCTCTTCCCTCAGGGACACGCTGGCATCCCTCTTCCTCCCTTCCCAGGCCTGAACATCCCCCTCCCTGATCCCTGGAGCACCCCCATTCACCCAGTGACAGGCAAGCTGGGATCGAATGAGCCGTCCGGAGTCTGCAGCCACACAGGCATGTTGGTATAGAGACAGGTACTCCCTCCCTGACAGGGATCCCTGGCCACCCCACTGCATTCAGAGTCAGAGCAGGAGATGGTGGGTCAGGATTCCCGTGTACTTTTGCTGCTCAAACATAGAAGCAACTCACCCTCTTTGAAGGCCGAGCAGGAGGATGGGGGTTCGCTGTTCTGCAAAATGACAAGAGAGCAGGTGAGGCTCTGGCTGGGATCCCAGGGATTCCGCCTGCCCATCCTGCCCCTGGAGCACCAGCAGTGTCCTCAGGCTGGGGGGATCTGAGCATGCACAGTCTTGGGGTCAGAGGCTGTTTGGAACCACCAGCCTCTTCCCCGGGGCATGCACAGATCAGCCAGCCATGCAAGTATCCCCCCCACATTCAGGGCAGCAGGGGCCAAAGTCAGTACTGAGAATCTTGTCTGGGCACCCCAGCAGCATGATGCCCTGTGAGACCCAAGGAAAAGACATCCTTGGCTCCTGTCTGCCCCCACCCAAAATCCCACGAGGGAGCAGAGCCAAGAGGAACGCCCTGGCTCACTGTTGCAGCCTGTACATGATGCACTCACAGTCACGCTGCCTTGGGGTGGTTGCTCTGCCTCTGGGGCTGGAGTGGGAGGCAGGGTCACCCAAGCTGGCTCTGCAGAAGCATCCTGATTGCCCTCACAGGTGGGGTCAAGCTCACAGAGCCCCTCTCGACAATACAAGCCACTGGAGGGTCCCTTCTCTGAGCTCTCTGGCCTCTCCAGCCCTTCAGCTGTCTCCACAGCAGCTGTCTCTTCCTGAGCCTGCAGCATCTTCAGGTTGGTCCCGGCCAGGACATTGGACCGTGCCAAGGGTGTCTCGGTGCTGGCCTCAGGCAGCCCCCCCTCATAGCACAGGAGGCTCAGCAAGTCCTCCCGGTCGGCCTCAGCAAAGAGCAGGCCATGGCAGGGCCGGGAGCAAGGCGAGTGCTGGGCACAGCAGGGCCGTGTCTCTAAGCCCTGGCCTGTGGCCACATGCAGCGGGCAGGGCCGGCACTTGCCCTGGCACTGCCCATAGCTCTGCTGGGCCTGCTGTGGGGCTGACAAAGGGGCTGTGTCAGCACTTGTGGAGGGCAGTGGGTCCTGCTCTGAGACAGATGAGCGGTTGGAGAGGTTGGAGTCAAGAGTCTGGAGCTGGGCCAGCAGGCCCTGGAGCTCCGAGGGTTCATCCTCTGCATCCTCAGGGGTCTCGTCCAGCTCCATGCCGGTCAGGTCACCACCGCTGGGGTCTCGGGGATGTCCTGTGCCCCGAGGGGTATTCCCGGCACTGGGTTTCCAGTCAGCAGAGTCCCGTGGCCCTGCAGCCCCTGCCTCATTGTCTGTCTCTCTGCCGAAGTCCCGGCAAAGCTCGTCTTGTCTGCCCGCACCCCCTGTGAGGTCCGAGGCTGAAGAACAGCCCGAGTTGGGCCCCAGAGCCCTCCGCTGGCTCTCGGGGGCGGGCAGGTCCCTCCCAGCACCGCAGTTAGGGCGCAGGGTGACAAGGCGAGGGCCCTCCGCCTGCCCGGCACCCACCCGGCGCGCAGGGGCGCCAGGCCGCACCGCGGGCCCTTCCTCCGTGTCCATGGCCGGCGGCTCCGGGACCTCGTCACTGCCGGCATCAGGGGGGTTGGGCGCAGCCGCCTGGAAATCCATGCTACTCTCCATGGCCTGGCTCCGGCCTGGGGGCGCCAGGGCCAACCCCACCGGCACCGGCTCCCCTCGCCGGGCCGGGTAAACGCTCTCGCCGCCTCCACCCCCCGGCAGGGGACGGTTCCACCGCTTCCGCTTCCGGGTGCCGCCGCGCACGCGCAGTGCCGCACCGCCCCCTCCCGGCGTGCCCCGCGCCGCGCAACATGGCGGCCCGGGTGCTGCTGCGGGCGGCGCGGGTGGTGCTGCCGGGCCCGGCCCGCGGATACGCCAAGAAGTCCGGTGAGCCTCGTCCCGCTGCTTGTCCCCGCCAGCGCCCCCGTCTCCGGGGGTGGCCCACGGCCCTCAGCCCCCGTCCGCGTTCCTGAGTCCCACCGTGTCCCGGGCACGCGTCCCCCTGGGCCCTCCCCGGTGGCGTCCCGGTCCCCTCCTCACGGCACCTCCCCCCGTGCCCCGGCTCCCGTCCGTTCCCCTGGCAGCATGTCTGCATCCCTAGCCTTGAGCGTGCCCTTGTCCCCGCAGCTATGAAGTCCAAGGGCAAGAGCGTGCCGAAGGAGGGGCTGCAGGGCCCGGAGGTCTGCACGGACCCCGTCATGCTCACCACCTACGCCATGGGGGTCAATTACTTCAAGGAGGGCCCGGAGGTGGCCCTGAAGCCGGACTCCGAGTACCCCGACTGGTAGGTGGTGCCCAGCGCCCTTGTCTGTGTGCAGAAGGGGAGTCCCTCTTGGGGGCCCGTCCCTACAGAGGTGCCGTCCCGGCGGCACAGGTGAGTGTAGGAGAGACGGGAAGAGGAAGCTGCTCTGGGAAGAGGGAAGCTGTGGCTTTGCAGCCCAGAGACCCTTCCCAGGGGAGGAGAGCAGGCAGCAGCCTGTATGTGGTGGGTGAGAGCTCCGCACGCCCCGGTCACAGCCATCGCTTCATGCTGTGCTTGTCCCTTTGCCCTCCCTGGCGCAGCCTCACATCCTCTGCCTTCACCCCCAGGCTCTTCAAGATCCACCTGGGGCCCCCCAAGAAGCTGGAGGAGCTGGACCCTGACTCGATCGAGTATTGGAGGCGCCTGCGGAAGTACAACACGTGGCAGCGCAACAGGCTGAAGAAGGGCAAGAAGCTGTAGGCGCCGGCAGAGCTCGGGGTGCGGGGCCGCCCTGAGCGCCAGCACCTGCTTTTGGTCTCTTCTTCTTGCTGTAAATTAATAATAAATCTCTGTGAGGCTGATACCTGGCTGTGGCTGTGGCAAACCCAGGTCTTCAGCAAGCTTCAGTGCGGGTCCCACCTCATGGTGGGGGGCTGCTGAGGGGCTGAGGCAACACAGGCTACAAATTCTTGGTGTATTTGTTAAAATAGAAGCTCAGTTTTTACCACATAGAGGGGGCCTGCACCGCCAAATGGGTCCTGCTCCATGCTTTGTCACAGCCTGCACTGCAAGGGCCTTAGGTCCCCGTGGGGGGGTGTAGTGGGTTTGGGGTGGGGAATGACTCCGCTGATGTCACTGTGTCCCCTGGGTGAGCTCTGGGGGCTGAGCAGCCTGTGCTCCCTGGGGGCAGGGGGATGGGGGCCAGCTCTGGCAGTGCAGTGGGTGAGGTGAGGGGGGGCATGGTAGCCCCTTGCACTGCCGTGCCTGCTCTGTGCTCTCGCTTCCTCCTCCGGCAGCAGGAGATGGGAGAGGGACTCTTTGTCACAGAATCCCATGGGGTTGGAAGGGACCTCTGGACATCATCTCCCCCAACCCCCTGCCAGAGCAGGGACACCCAGAGCAGGTCCCACAGGAACGTGTCCAGGCAGGTTTTGAATGTCTCCAGAGAAGGAGACTCCACCACCTCTCTGGGCAGCCTCTGCCAGGGCTCTGACACCCTCACAGCAAAGAATTTCCTCCTCATGTTTAGGTG
>BJBW01007397.1:155360-215885 GCA_004320125.1 Scolopax mira | reverse complement strand
CAACCCCATATGATTCTCTGATTTATACGATTCTCCGATTTATACAATTCAGAAGCTCCCCCGTATACACTGTGCGATATTTTCCAGGTCCCAGACCAAGTCTCTTTTCCAACTTTTAACTATTTCTCAGGCAATAACAGCATTATGCTGCAGGAAGACAATAATGAGGATAATCCCAATTGGGTACTGTTTCATGATGGTGACAGTGACCAAGCATGCTGGATTGGGGAGGCACAGAATTATTCATCTCCCTCCAGCCCAGCTCCCTGCCCTCCCTCAGCAGTGCCCAGACTGCTGCTGTCTCACAGCCTCCCTTACAAAGGACAACACAATTACCCTGTGCTTACAGCCTTATGGGATTTTTTTTTTTTGCTGGCAGGGAAAGTGCTGATTCTGTTTTATGTGGTAGAAAGAAAATACCTTATTTTAAAAAGCAACTCTTTTTATTATAAACAAACCTGTCATGCTCAAACAAGCAATGCTCTCGCTAGCTCTCTCCATTAGTTGCCTGCTGGAGGCCACAGGGAGAGGGTGTCAAGATTCAGGGGTATTAGCAGTCAGAAAACTTTCCAGCATTTTAAGTGGTAATGCCCTAAAGTATCTTCTGTCAAACCTAAAAAGAAGTTAGCCTGACTGGCTTAGTAGTCTCTTCCGACTCTGACAGCTATACGTCCTGTCCTTTGATGGCTGCTCTTTGATGGCATAATATTACATCACCAGTAACAAACTGGAGTATTTCAAAGTCTGAGTGTCACTGCTAGGAAAGGCAGTTATGTCTTTATCCCTATTTTGAAAGTGAGACATACGAGTCGAGATGACATAGCAAGAGTTTTGGGGTAGCTGCGAGACATGGGACAGAATCCAGATCTCCTTGTTCCCAGGAATTTAGGGTCCTTTCCTTTTGTGCTCTTGTGGTAATAATTTAAAAATCATCCCTGGCAAGGCAAAATTGTTCTTTTCCATCCTTGATGCAAGGAGGAATGGTGAATGGGCTGCCGCTGTTGTATGATGGGGAGGTGCAGTAACTCTGTGTCTGTGTATGACAGGTTTTAAGTCATGACTGTGTGTTGCATCAGGCGTACTATACTGAATTGCCCTGAATTTTCACTGAATTTCTAGAGTTGGAAGGGACTGTAGAGATCATTTAGTCCAACTCCCCTGCTGAAGCAGGATTGCCTATAGCGGGAGCATGTAACCTAAACTACAGCATGTAGCATATCTAACCCTATGTCTGAATTGATTTCTCTTCTCTGCCTCAGAAGAAAATGGTTACCATAAAAATTATTAGAGCTAGCTTAAAAAAAAAAAAAATCACCATTACATAGAGCAGGTAGACTGAGAGAGTTCAGGCCTCTGGTGCTGTGTGGAACTGCCCCTGCCTGGCTGCAAGGGAGAAGGAGGAAGAAGTCAGGCTCATACCCACAGAGATGTGTCATCTCACTGCTATGATGTGCTGGAAGTCCCAAAGAGGTACATGAAAGCTACACATCTATGGAGAAATTTGAGCCAAGATCTGTAAATTCACTAGTACATATCCATAGGTGCAAAAGTTGTGTTTCTTCCTGTTTTTAGAAGCCCTTTCTCCGCTGATTTCAGTAGATAACCCTTGGCTAGCAGTAAACTGTGTGTAATGTGCTATTTTTTTAAATATTGAGATTATTAATAGTGAGACTTGTTTAATACTTATGGAGAAGATTATTTGATTTTTTTACAATCTGTAAAGATAGTCTTGGGTGTTTTTGTTTAGGAGAAGGGAAAATAAATAGAACAAACAAAATATTAGAAAATATCTTATCCTGTTTATAAGAAAATAAACATGATAGCAGAACACTGTGAATAGAAAAGTAGTGTCTTCTATCTCCCAGCTCCATAATCTGAGAACAATGGAGGACTTCAGAGAAGAAATAAAATTATCTTGTGCTAGTAAACATGAATAGCACTATGGGAAAATGGTTAAATTACTGGTCTGCAGCTAGAGAAAAAGTTCTCATTTTTATTCCATTGTAGATATTTGGTATGACCTTGGGGAAAGCCACTGTCACGTCATGTACCTTGGCTTCTCAGTCTCTAAAGAAGGGCGTTTGCCCAAGCAGAACAAAACCAAAACTTTGTGAGACTTTACTCATTTATGTTTGTAAATTATTTTGAAGTCATGGGATGGTGAGATTATAGAGGAAGAGAGTTTTTCTTTTACAGATAGCTGGAGTTAACCTCTGAAGCACGTTGTGGAAGGATGCTATTAGAGCACAATTTGTGACAGTACTGTCACAAGCCTTGGAAATACGTGATGACAATGTGTGTACTTCACAGCTGTGGTCATAGAAAGTTAATTTCAGGCCCTAACAAACATGAGGAAGTTCTGTTACATTTACAATTAAATGCTGGTACATTTTTATTTTTTTGTCTGTAAGAAAATTTAAATATCAAACAGGCTAATCTGGAAAGAATGATGAAGCATTTTGCTGTCAGGCCTTACCAAATATGCAGACTAAAGTTGGGTGGGATGGAAGGGTTTCTTTATTAATGAACAGTAGCAGAGGTTTGTTTGTGTTTCTGCTATGACCAAGACAGATCATCTCTTTTCTATTTTAATCAGAACAGTAAAAACCTTACCTGAAACAAGCTTCTGAAAATTTAGTGCAGGGCAACCTTCTGCTAAATGGAGCCAGACTGGGGAAGGATTCTTGCTGGAATGAGCACATGGACTATCCAAGTGCTGCTAGATCAGCATCTTTAATTCCTTTGCTTGTTTTTTTTTGTTTGTTTGTTTGTTTTTTTTTTTTCTTTTTTAGTGCATGAAATGCTGCAATTTACTTTTTATTTCCTATGTTAGTATTGCCCTCTACTGGATGAAATCAAAACTGCCCACCTGCGTTGCAAACCTGAGATTTTTAGCAGGTAATACATCATCTCCTTTTGCTGCTCTTTTGGGCCTTGGGCTGACAGAGCAGGGAGATCAGAAGCCAGCCCCCCACCATCAACAGGAGTGATGGCTGGCCAGGGTATCCAGATTTGAGCTCCTAAACAGCTGTATGTTTGCTGTACAACCAACACACTCCCGAAGTGTTGTCAGCTCGGGCTATATGAGGAACTGTACTTATTTCTCAAGGGTAACATTGCTCTTGTGCAGTGATGAGAGCAACTTACAGCTGGATGGAGCGAGATTTGGCAAGTGAGGCTGCTTGGGCTGAGTCAGAGGCTTAGGATGAAACAGGTCCTCAGTGGCCAGGTTTGAAAAACGATTGCTGCTGAGAGCAGTGCAAGCTGATGAGACTCCTGAATGTTATCTTCTACAGCAGCCTTGCTTTTGGGACCTCATCAGGGACCTTAGGGTGATATGTCTCAATCTCTTGGAAGAGTTAATACTGGGCTTATGTCTCTTAAACATGAGTTGCTGCACAAATGATCGCTTCTAACTCATCACTACCCTAGTGGAAGATGTGAAAAAGCCTCCACCTCCAGTGCTGGGATGAGCCAGCTTCACATGCAGACCAAACTCAAATGTTACAGCCTACAGTATGGAAGCAACTAACTGGTTCTGGCCTGAGGGGCTTAGAGCTTCCAGAAAAGAAAGGAGAGACAGCAACTCCACAGAGTTCAACCTAGAAAGGTGTTCATGACCAACCACAGCTTTCAGATAAAAGTATTCCTGAATTCTAGAACAGCTTTGCAAACACACACATTTGGTATTTTATCTCTTGGAAATCTGTCTTGTAGGTATTCACTGGGCCTGATGCCTTATTTTGCTTGTCACAGCCCATAGCTGTTAGGGATGAGAAGCAAAGGAGGAGTCTGGAGAAAGTCAGATGCTGAGTTTATTCAGTGAAAAGCACATTCGGATACGCTTCTGTACAAGGTCATTTTGGTCCCTCATTTTGGTCCCTCATTGAATGTACTTAGTGTGGACAACTTTCTTTTTCTGATGTTTCAGTTGTAGGAGACTCAGTACTCTCATCTGTGTCCTGAGCAGGCCGTTTGGTATGTCTATAGGAGATGGAACAGCAAAGCTTTGTATCACCCCAGGCTAGCAACCTCAACAGAGCAACTCTGTGGGCAGCATCCATAATAATTATGTTTATCAAACTGCTCTACCTGCTCTCTGCTGACTAAGCACCTGGTAGCCATGTGAGTGTTTTTACCCTGGGTAGGGAATACCCTTGGTTTTACAAAAGTACAGAGGATTTGCCTGTATTAGTTTAAGAGAATGCAACATTTACTTTTACAAGTCATCAAATTACTAGAACATCAAGACAATGTACATTTCTATTTTACTTTTAATAGTAGCTTTTTGTCATTTTGGTGTTTGGTAGCCTGGAGATTTGGGTAATGTGTGTGACCAGTGCCCCCTCCTGGATGAGACCAGGCTTGTTCACAGCTGCCTGGCTCCTCAGTGCTTCCCCTCAAGTGCAACCATGCTGAGCCATTGCTTGTGGAAAGAGCTGAGCTTCTGCTTTCTCTGCTTGTTGCCAGGTGACCCTGCCACACAGTGACACCATCCTAGGAATGATGCTTGATCATTTTGATCAAGAGGGAATTTTCATGAGTGCGAGTTTTTTAATTTGTCCTCCTGCGTGGAGGGGAGCCAAGTGTTTGCTGGATTTATTCTGCTGTTGCTGCTCACAAACTAGGTAATAAAAAGGCCAAACAGTGTCTCATGTGATATGAAAACCTGGAAGTGTTGTAATTCTTAACGTAATTCTTCATAAAATGTGCTGTGCACCTCTGCTCTCTGGGCAGTGAAACCCCGGTACGGGGAGAGGAATTGGCTTGCCAGATCTACTAGCAGATCTCTGGGAACAAACCTGGCCTCCTCTTTTCCTCCTCTATGCCCTATAGACTGAATCCTTAGCAAAATCTTCCAAACAGAATGATAACAGAGATGGTTGGGATTTTGTCAAAGGTGTGAGTTTGTCGAATCCTTTTCTCATACATGATTACCATGTAATTTGCATCCTGTTACAGCTCTGTCTTTGCTCATGCCAGGTGAATACTTGTCCCTATATGTCTCTCCTGCCCTTCTCTCTCTCCTGTTCCCTCTCTGTAGGATGTATTTTTTTTTATTAGGATTTGGTTGCTTTTCATTGGCAGTAATAACTCCTGTCCTGGTGTGACAGCTGTTGAGCCGAAGTCTTTGTTTCCCTTGAAAGGTGCTCAGATTGGGTCGTTTGCTGTTTTTTGTGTTTGGACAAATTTTATTTCTTGCATGTCTTACTGTTCAATAAATTGCAGCCACAGATTTCTGTCTTTAATAGGGCAATAAAGAATCCTTCACTTTTTGCAAGGCTATCTCCCATCATGGTCTCCTGTGGGAAATCCTTGGAGCTTATATGTGCATCATGCCTCAGAGGGAGCTATCAAATGAAACTTGGGGCTGTACTCTGAAGGGGTTTATTAACCTGACTGATGTGAAGGAAGGCTGCAAGGTACTAAGGGACTTAACTACTGCGGGTGGAGAGACTCTTTGATAAGAACTGCTTATGGAAGGACAGTTCAGCAACAGGCTGATAAAGTTACAACTATTTCATTCCCCTGTGAGTAATGGAACAACAAAAAAATTGCTGTAGGAAAGTTCAGTTATTATTATGGCCTAGGTTTCAGGAGCAGATTCTGGGGATCCTGATTCAGGAGGACAGTTTATGGTTCAGTAGGTTATTTAGAGCTGTTCATTGAAGTGCTCCCCTTGAGCTGTAAATAAGCCCTCCATCTGACAGCTGCAAAGTAATAGTAGTGGGGACAGACGAGAATTTCCTGGGGAATCCCTCGCATGCTTGCCAGCCTTAGATGAGATGTCTGTGTATATATACCCACATATATAACTTTGTTGGTAATAATGGAGACTGTGGTTTTTTCAATGTGACTTCTGTGGTATCTGATCTACCAGCAGATGGGAGTCTGTCAGCACAACTCCTGCCATGGTGGTTAAAAGCAGGTGAGTGCAGATAAGTCTTGGGGATACTTCCCTTTTATCATAGCAGGTCATAGGAGTCAACATTCATGTTATTGATGTCACTGGCTGTTTTCCTGTGCTTGCCAATTGCTGTTTCGTTATCTGTTCTATGTTAGTGGAGTTCAGGAACCATACTCTCCTGTCACATGTGTTGTTCTTTTTTATTTTTATTCTTTATTTTATTTTATTTTTTCTGTGTTTTATTTAAATTTCCTTTTTTAATTTTCTTTTTACTTTTACTTCCTGTTGCATCTAGAAGAAAAGCTCCCTGGAGAATATAATGCACATTATCAGCAGAGATGTAGATAAGCTAATGTACTGCTTCACCTCTGAGGTGCTGGTGCTGGGCTTCACAGGCTTTGTTAGTTCATCAAATGCAAGCTTGCACTTCCAATGTTCTGTGCATTGCTGTGTAGTTCAGCAGTTGGCGGATGCTCAGGTTTCAGCTGCCTGAACTGCGCTAATAGCAGGGATGGTTAAGCTCAAGATTGAGAGGTGTAGGGGAGAGCTCAATTATCAAAGGCTCAAAGAATGGGTCAGGTTTGGGTGTGTTGGCAAAGCGCTAGCTCTAAGTTCAAAACAAAATGGCCTCTTGCTGTGCTGATCGCAGTTACTTTCCTCTAATTGGTCACCCATCAGCTTCCCTACCAAAACATATATTCAGAAATTCTGCTTACTTTGACTTTAGTTTTATATTGAGAGCATCATTGCATTCCTGCCTTGCAAAAAGCTGCTGCTTGCCTCTAACACAGATTTCTTTCTTAAAGGAAAGATGCCTCTAATTAATTTATATTAGAAGGAATAACTTCTTGGTAGTCAGGGGGAACTACTGCATGTCCCCACAAGAGAGCTACATTTACTTTTGCTGCATCCAGCTATTTTTGATTTTTGCTGCTGTGTCTACCTCTAGTTTATTTTCTGCTTTGTTCCTCCCTGCCCCTTCCCCCCCCCCCCCCCCCCCCCCCCCCCCCCCCCAAAAGTACATGCTTTTGTTGTATACTTTTCCCATTAGAATGAGAGATTGGGACAAGGCTGCACTGATTACTTGCATCCACTCTATCCCATTGCTATAGGAGAGAGCAGAGGCATCTTCCCTGTCATCAGTCTCCAATTTGCAGGAGTAACAGGTCTTTGTCCAGATCTAGGAGAGCTTGTATAAGCTGTCCTGGTCTGCATGGCAGCATGGTGGCTAATGAGGAAACTTTGGTCACCTTGGGGAGGGACACATGGGGCACATACACACCATTAGCTGGGTCTTCTCTCCTCCTTTATAGAATCATACAATCGTTTAGGTTGGAAGGGACCTTTAAGATCATCTAGTCCAACCATCAACTTAACTCTGATAAGAAAACCATACAACAACCCCAGTACTAAACTATATCTCTAAGCAGTATGTCAGCCTGTCTTTTGAAAACCTTCAGGGATGGTGCCTCAACTACTTCCCTGGGCAGCCCATTCCAATGCTTCATAACCCTCTGTGTAAAAATTTTTCCTAATATCCAACCCTAACCTCCCCTGGTGCAACTTGAGGCCATTTCCTTTTGCCCTGTTGCCTGTGGCTTGGGCGAAGAGACCAATCTCCACTTGTCTCCAGCCTCCTTGCAGGTAGTTTCAGGTCTCCACTCAGCGTCCTTTTCTCCAGGCTGAACAACCCCACCTCCCTTAGCTGCTCTTTGTAAGACTTACTCTCCAGACCCCTCACCAGCTTTGTTGTCCGCATTGACCAGCTCCAGCACCTCAATGTTGTTTTTTGTGGTGATGTTGGAAGCACGTTGGAAGAGAAGCGTGTGTTTGGCTGGGGGCTCCGATTGCAATGGGCAGGGTTTCTTCTGCCCCCAACCAGGTGCCTGGCTGGTCAGAGCAAATTGAGCACAGGCTGGTGTGAAGGGAAGCCAAGGTTTGTGAACGTGCAGCCACACGACCCCATTGCTGGGACTGAAGAGAAAACCCAGCAAGTTCCCAGCTCAGTAGGGCTGATCGAGGGAGACCATGGCACCCGGTTAATCTTTGTTCTGTGGGGAAAGGCCAACTGGCAGCAGCTTTAGTGAAGAGGTCAGTAAGCAGAGGTGATGTGCAGGGCTGAGGCGATACACCCGTGTTTTAAATTGTTGTGGTAAACAGATGAATCCCTTCCTACAAGGGATGGGCCTAGGCCAAGCCTGCTGATTGTAGAGACTTTTTGAGATGTGTTATACCTCCAGATATAAGCAAGAGTATAATAACCCATTTCTCTAACGTCAG
Organism: Scolopax mira; assembly: GCA_004320125.1. Taxonomy (NCBI): domain Eukaryota; kingdom Metazoa; phylum Chordata; class Aves; order Charadriiformes; family Scolopacidae; genus Scolopax; species Scolopax mira. Next base: position 207,697 of record BJBW01007397.1, on the reverse strand, counting down.
CCTTTGTTCTTCTAACCTGTGGAGAAGCCTGGAAATGGGCCGATGGGGAAGCCCCTGAGCTGCTGGCTCCTTAGGCCCAAGGCTTCTCTGGGAGTGACAGTGGTGTCCTGCGCTTCCCCTGCGCTGCTTCTTTAGGGTCCTTGGGTGTCACAGCCTGTCAGCCCGTACCACAAGCATTGCTCTCGTGAAGTAAATGTGAAAAGAACATACGTATATGAGGAAGTAACTGAAGTTCTGACCTTGGAGCAGGAAGAAAGAACTGAGAAGTGATAGGATTGAATACCAAACTTAATCTCCTTCCTTTCTAATAGCTTTGCACAGTGCCTGTCACCAGGCCCAACGGAGATTTATAGCTTCCCTTGCATTATTGGTTTACTTTGCTATTTAGAATCTAAACAAGGCTGGAGAAGGTATGTGGCACTTCTCCCTATTGCTGGCAAGCTTGTATCAATCAATTTAATTGAAGTTCTTGATAAAACCATTTACGTCAGGTAGTTTCCCTTTCCTTTCTTACCTCTTCCTTCTCACAGCCCTCATTTACTGGGACTAATAATTATGTTCTCAGTGTCAATTTGGGGAGACTAAATCTAGGGATGGATCCTGAAGGCAGTCCTGGGGTTAGGTGACTGTTGCTGCTGGTCCTGGGCAAAGCCGCTTTTTGTATTTGGTATGTAAATGCCTTACCCACAGAAGAAGGGCTTGGTGGTGATTTATGACTTTAGATAAACTGTAGCCTCTACTGAACATGCAAACAAGGATCTCCTTGTATTTGCTTTTAGACAGAAAGCACAAAAACCAGGCTTTAGAAGAGAAGGTGAAGAGATGGTGGCCTGGAGAGTATACTGTCAAGAGGGACATATGTGCCCTGAACTGCAGATCAGTTTGGAAAGGATAAGGAACAGTCACGAGAAGTTCAGAGGTGATATCCAGAGCTAAGTATGGTGTGTCTAAACACAAATGCTCTCCATAAGATGCAAACCTTCCCTTCCAGAGCTTATAGCTTAGTGTATGAGGTCTGCCACCTGTGATGTGATGTGATGTGATGCCACCTGAGCTAGATGTGATTAGCCATCCCTGTGCACATGCATATGTACTGTTATGGATTCAATGTAGATTGAATTTATAGTTAATTTCAACCGCCAGTGCTTCTATACTGTTTTTTTTTTTTTTTTTTTTTCCCATGGGTCCTGTAAAACTGATGGTGGAATGATTTATTTTGAACGGAGTTGGGTTGATTATTATAATGGATTACATTATCTAATTATTTCATTAATTCAGCCATTTTTTACAGCATCTGAATAACATAAAAGCCTCATCTGTTAAGAGTTGATTCACAATTGTTTGGAAAAGATTATTTCAGCCTATAGGATATGTACAGTTGTTTGCTTACGCTCTGTGTTATCCATAGTATGACTGGTTCTATGAATAGCAAAGTGTTTCATGCTGTGATTTTTGAATGTCTGTGAGTCTGTATTGACAAGCTAAGCAAATGCCAAACATGCACACTCTGTGGATACATTTCTTAGCTTTGCAGTGCTGGTGCTTAGTATATAGTGATCTTTTCCCAACAGTTACAGCTGTAAGCCCGCTTAGAAGACTATTGGAAAAAACCCCTGTGGATAAATGCTTTCAGTATATGAGAACAATAGAGCTGAAACCAAAAAAAAAATTCAAGGTAGGAGAGTGAAGAAAAGTATTGTATAGCTTGATGAGAGTTCTTCAGTGCATGCTGGTGGGCTCTTCAGCCATTTCTAAATGACTTGAAGGAGAGGTGTAACAAAACAAGTGAAGCTGTCATGGGAACAGCAGGTTTCTGGGCAGTAGCATGTTTGGAAAAAACAATTGTATCTCTGTGCTTAGCAGTAGCTTCATCCATTTGGGACCTACATGCTTCCCAGCATATGGCATTCCTGCTTGTCACCCACCTGAGTGCATCTTCTATCAGGACCTAAAGTTTTTGGTATGTCCGTGTCTAGCTCCATAGTTCTCCTGCTTCTAAGCCTACCTAAGAGAACCCTTCCACACTTCCAGAAACTTCCCCTACTTAGCTTCAAGCAGGTCCATTCCATATGTTAATCACCTCTTTGGAACATAAAATGATTGAGTCACAAATACTGAGAGAGAGAAGAAAAAGGAGAGAGGAAATAAGGACATGGAGTATTGGTAGTGGGGAGGAGGGGGAGTTGGGATACTCATTCCTGATTATGTTTGAAGAGGAATCATGAGTCTGATGATCTTTGCATTCTCAAGGCTTATAATCTGCTTGCTCTAATCCTCTTACAGCATCTGCTCTATTGGACTTTTATCTGATCTCTCTGTCTCTCAAACAATCTGTCGAAGCTTCCCATGTTGGAGCTGCTTTTTTCCTTTCCCTAGGGAGCTATCCGATATTCTCTTGCCCAGATGAGGTCAATGGATTTGGTTTATTTCGGGGTCCTTGAGTCTAGTATGAAATCATTAAGGCTTGTTTTGGCTATTTCTTGGAGTCATCTAATTTGGTGCAGCAGTGGCAGTGGGAGCTGTGGGACTCACAATTGTTTCTGCAATATAACAAAATTTGCACTTGTTGTAAACCAAGTTTTGGAGAGTTGAAACTGCAAAGAATGAGCTGGGAGTGTGATGGATCATTTGGGGTTTGTTTTGGTTTTTTTTAAACGTTTTTTTTCTTCAGTGGTGACTAAAACTAAATTAACAGCTTTGGAGTGAATTTGTGGTTTGGCTTAAGCTTCTCTGTGTATTAAACCATATCACGTAATTAGGGTGGTCTACCTACCCTATTTCCCAAACTCATCTCTCTGGCAGAAAGTATCATCAGTGACTAGTAAAACACAGTATCATCGTGTCAAGAACTGAACTTCTGTGTTTTGAGCTGGAGAGCTTTTGAAAGGAAACTCCAACAGCATCTGTAGTGAACTCCTCCAAAGAGAAGAGGAGTTCACTCCTATAACTTTTAGGATCTGCATGCCTTTCAGCTATGCAGAGTAAAGAGTTATTAGCAGACTTCTGGATTTTAGGTTGCAAATATCATATCCCATACAATGCCTATAACTCAGTCTCAATTACAGGGTAAAATCAGGCCAGGTAGAAACAGCTGAGATGGGTGTGTGCAATTTGAAGAGAAAGAGAGTTTTCCCTTTGATCTTTGAGCATCAGGGAACACATCCCGTGCTTTTCCATGAGAGAGGCTAATTCAATGCCACAAAGAAGATGGAGTCTCCCATAAAGCCCTCTTCCCCAGGTGTTGAAAGATCATACACATTCTTTTTGTGAAGTATGGAAGGGAAGCATTTTAACTGGACAATTGGTGATGCTGGAAGAAAGCAGTTAGCGCCTTCTGGAAGTGGTTGAACTTTGGAGTCACATGAGGACCAAAGCATGGTCAGTACATTGACCTTTATCTGCCTCCACAGTGCGAAACACAGTAGGTACAGCAGTAAGCTATTTGGGGTAGCAAAATGTTCCAGGACCTTGTGTTGGTGTTTTGGTTTGAGCTTTGGTTTGTGGTTATTTTTTGTTTCTTTGTTTGTTTTTGTTGGATTTTCTTTTTTTTAAACTGAGCCTTGCATGCAATGAGACAGAAGCTTTGCAGTTTGTCAAATAGAAAATCCACTTAGATATTGCTATTTTTGAGGATAAAAGCCTCACATAGCCAACATACACACAAGTGGCAGGACACGGATCCTGCTGGCTCTCAATAGCTTCTCCTTCTGGTCCTGCTGCCTCTCTGCCGGAGTGCCAATCTACTGACTTAATGAAGGCTAACAGTATAATTAATCACACACACCCGCAGCACAGCAGTTCATGAGACCTGAGTAAAAGTGGCAGCTGCTCTGAGGGAGAAAGGGGGCAAAAAAGCCCGCAATGATAACAAGAAGGAAAACAAGATCTTTGGTGAAAAGAAACAGTCAGACTGAAAAGGGGCTGGGAGCCTTTATGAGGAAGGCAGAACGCAGCCTCCCCTGGCTTGTACTGGTGCAAAGGGTGTGAGATCCAGGATCCCACCTTGTCTCCAGACATTTCTGGTTTTAACTTCTCCTCGCTTTTCTGCTTCTTTTACTGCCCTTGGCCTCTAGTTTCTTCTAATTATGCTCGACGGATTTTCCTAGTTTTTTTTTTTCTCTTGAATCCCTTCATTTTTTTCCTTCTCTGTCTTTTTATGGTGGTTGTGCAGTTTGGTATTTCTCCAGGTAGTGCATGGTCCTCTGATCCTTTTAGGTCTGATGGATGGTCTAAGAAGGCTTTGGTAACTAGTGCAACTTATAGTTGGGAGGGGTTTGAGTGTAACTAATTTAGTTTGGAGCTTATCAAAATGCTATCATATTTTCTAAGATACGTGGACAGTCAAAAAATGCTGTACTTTGTTCTTGTTCCTGAATCTTATTCCCCTGATATTATTCTTTATTACTTGTGCTTGAAGTCTTTCTGTTGTATCAACGATGCACCTTAATTTTTTTGCTGAGGATGATGGTATAGGAAAATTCCTTCTCTGCCCTTTTGTACAGCATAGAGGCTTGTGGTGTGGTCTGAGTGACCTTTTGTGGTCCTATGTTGTGGATGTATTATTTGCTAGAGCCATGGAAACAGCCTCAAGCTCTAGATGTGGAGTTAGAAGGGAAAGATCTCAAGTAACTGGTGTTGTAAGTAAAAATTGCAAGACTTTCTTGTTTCTCTCCTTCCTGCAAGGTAGTTTTGTACCTTCTTGAAATAAAACTGTAGGGGATAATAAATTTTATGCACAACTAAGATGTTACTTGTGGCATGTTACCTTCCATGGCAAGTAGGCAGTCCAGATATTATTTGCATTCAAGATTAACATAGGTGTTTTGGGTCAGAAAAAAGTAGGAGGGAAGATCTACAGAGAGATTGTCTCTGCTGACCTGAATAGGCTTTGAAAGATATTAGCTGTATTTCTGATTTCACCTATAACTGTCTGTATGAATTTTGGCAAATCACTTCATATCATCTCAGCTGAGGGTACGGAGAGAGACTCTCTGGAGGTTAAACGTACTCTACGTGCTGTTCTGGGAATTCCCTGTGATGCTGTATCAAGGGATGATTTCTGTTTCTCTCTCAACCCCAGGGTGAGACAAGTGAGACACAGCAAGGGTGTAATGCATTGTACTGTGGAAGACTTGGGCTTTACATATTCTTGCTTTGTGTTAAGGGATATCTAGAATCTTGGGTACAAAAAATAACTTGCGTTTGGAGATGCATCCAGGGATTCCTTTGCAGTCTTATAATTTTTTGGGAGCTTTGTGATAAACCTCAGCAAATAAGACTTCAAGCCCTACCCCAACTACTGCCTGATGCTGGAGGTCATTAGGCTGCTGTGTTTTGTGTTTGCCAAAGTGCCTAAAGCTCTGTGCAGAGTTACTTCTCTTGTGCTGCTCAGCACTAGTGTCTCCCTTGCGTCTGTTGGGATCCATAATCTTGGTGCTTAGGCTAATAGCTGTTCTCAGGAGTGCAGTACCAAACTGTGGTGGAAGTGATGGGAGCCTCCCTTTTCACCTGGCATTCAGCTGCTGCAGCACACGTCCTGCCTGTGGGACCCACTGGTTATGTAGCATTTCTCAGTCTGCTGCAGCCAGCACACAATTTTCTAGGGGAAGGTATGACTCTTTCTTCCCGTTACTGAAGACTCTCTTCATTGCTTGAAGTAATTAAATATTCATGATGATTGTGAGCAGAGTGAGAGCAAAGCAAGCATATGAGCATGAATGTGGCTTTGTGGTTTAGCATTTTGGACACTTACTGGGGAGGTCTTCTCCCCACAGGGAGGAATTCCATAATTCCTGAATGCAGCAGATCCACCCTTTGACGCTTGGCTCGTTCTGTCCATCCATGGCAGCGGCAGTGCCAAACTCAGGGCTGCAGCTCCCAGTAGATGGCAGAGAGCTTAAGAGTGAGGGTTTGCAACATGGAGTTGTCACTCCCACTTGGGACAGCACTGACTGTTTGGAGGGATGATTGAAAGAGAGATTTGGTTGCAGACAGTGAATATTTTTTTCCCCATGATTTTCCTTTTTCTTTTTAAATGAAACTTGGTAATTAGCTACAAATTATGTAGTGATAACTGCAAAGGGTTATCTGATAAGAGAGTTCAAGGGAAGGAGATCCATTGCTCTCCAGAACTTCTGCAGGCCTGTTAATTTAATTAGAGCTGCACTGTATAAATATTGAACTTGTTTTAATTTCTTTTGCCGTTCCTTTGGTTTTCAAAGAGCTCCCAGCTCCTGATTATTCTTTTTGCTCTTCTATATATTTGAAAAAGATAGAATTGGAAAAAAAAATAATAATCCTTGTCTTCTGAATGTAATCAAATGGAAGAACCATTGTTTCTTGCCTTTCTTGCCTTCCTGCTGACCCTCTTCAAATGAGTTTCTATCAAGTCCTCTGTCATGATATGAAGTGAGTGCTATCTCTGCGGTTCCAGGGATGCCTCTTCTCATTCTGCTGCCTTTGAATCCTGATGCTGTTGAGAACCAACTTGGTGCATGATTGCATGGAGGACGAGCAGAGTGTTGCTTAGAAAAGCAGGAAGAGTATCTTTGCCCGTGGATTACATGCAGAAGTATGACAGGAGGCCTCTTTGACACACAGGCCAGAGGAAGGATCTCGGAAACAAAAAAGTTCATGCTGATGAGGAGGTCTAGTATGGACAAAAGTAAATACAGGCCGGATACCAGAGAAGTTTTTGGGAGCTGCTGTTTGACAAATTGCCTGTTGAAGACGGATTTATGACTAAAGCATGGGTGTGGGTGGTCAGAGCAAGATATGGGGCTGTTTCTGTCCTGGTGCCTTTTTTTTCTTGACATAGAACCACTTACTGAACCATTGCCTCAGTCCCCCCAAATATGATGTGGTGACAGTAGCTCTTGGGACTAGGGGCTTTAAGAGTTCAGTGGTGTGTAGTCAAAGAAAATAACTATTTATTGTGCAGTACCCTTTATGCTATGCTGTACCTGGTTGGGTTGAGGTGGCTCTTGAAGGACTGATATGGACTTCCATCGGCTGCCCAGCCCAAGGCCTGTCAGACAGCCTGCAGTGCTGAGCTCCTGGGGTTCTCCTGCCTCTGTGCATTATCAGGCTCTCTAGTTCACCCAGCAGACCCCCCTCACTTTGCCTGCTCTGGGAGTGGCATCCCACCGCCTGGTCCATGGTTGTGGGCGTTGAGATTTGTGATACTATGTGGAAGGGAAGTTTTGTGCAAACGGTGAGAATAAACCTTTCAATGTGGATGGGTATTTTCATGATGTTTGCATTAATGTAAAGTTTTTTGCAGAAATATATGTTTGTCAGCATATGTAGATATATATGCTTATGACAGTAGACTTAGAGGGGTGTAATTTCATGCGTTTGTGTGTTATTCATAAGCTTAAATTCCTGCATGGACATGAAAGAATTTCCTTTGGTTTGTTTTTGAATGTCAAGCTTTGTGACCAGCTGGTCCAGCCGTGAAAGCAGTGGTTGGCCAGGCTGAGTATTTACACAGCTTAATGAAAATGTCTCAAACAAGACCACCCAGCTTAAAATTCTATTTAATAGACATTGGAAGCAGAGAGCTGGAGAGCAAAGATCTCTGCTGCTTTGAGGCTAAGGGAATGAGGAAGGGCTGCCTGCCCAGTTACAGGAGCATTGTGTTTCCTTCAACATGACAAATGGTACAGTGCCCCATTCTGAGCCCATTGGAACTGAAGATGCTCATAAAGTTTCCCAAACACTTGCTGGATTTCCCTGCAATACTGAAGTTCTGTTGTCTGTTTTTAGCCTTGGGCTCTTAAAAAGCCAGGCTTGTAATGTTCCTGACACATTTTTCTACAAAAGCCAGGATCAATGTTTCAATGGCCCAGGTCAGAACAAGGTGGGTTGCAATGCTTCCATTTATGCTTGTTGCTTCAGGTGAGGAATTGCATCAGATTTTCCTAAAAGGGGAGAGAAGTTGATGGTAGCTGCCAATCATGAGATAAATATAAGAGTGGCCATATTGGCTCAGAGCAAGTATCAATCTCCAACAGCATCCAAAAGTGGATGTCTGTGGAAGAGTATAAAAAAAATAAGGCAGGCTATATTACACTTAGGATACTTTCTGTCCAATGGTTTCCCAGCCTCTAGTCAAATGTTGGAGGGAGTAGGTCATGTATTGACCTCTTTCCTCTGTGTAGCGGGGCCCAGGGGACTAGAAGCAGGGAGCAGAAGAATCTTCTCTGCTCCTTTGTGTTTGCTCCTCTAAAAGCCTGTGGTGTTTTGCTGATGAAAGGACACTGTTATCAGAGAAGAAATACCTGTCATATGTCCAGATTTCCTACCGTCTCTGCTATTGCTGTCTGAGGGCTACTGCTGTCCCTTTTCATAAGGGGCAAAAAAGGGAGACAAAACACGAACAATATCTATTATAGTCTTGGTTGCCACTGACACATGGTATAACTGTGTCAGGAGCAGGAGAAATCCATGAACAGAGGCTCTTTTGTGGAAGGTAGGTGCGGGAGCTGAAGCACTGGACACAGGAGTGAACCTGGATCTCCAGAGAGCTGCCTGAGGAGGTTCTTCCATCTGTGCTTGATACAAGGGAATTAACTCCTACATTGAGGAGCTGCTCAAGGTGTGTGTGCCTGTGCACATGGCAGTGGTGGAAGCTTGGAGGCTGACTATGCAGAAGACTTTAGGTGGTGAACAAGGGAAGATTCAGCTCAGAATGCTGGCCTTTGGGATGGGTTCTCTGGGTAAGAGTATGTAAGAAGGCTCATGAGCTGAAGAAGGGCTACTCATTTCTGCCTTGTGAACTCAGTCACCCTTGCTTATCTTTCTTACAGCTTTGAAAATACAGAGACTTTTCAAACTGATTTATGTCCCTGCATCTAGTGATAATATAGTGAGGTCTATGAGGAGTCTGAACTAGTCTTGATGACCTGCTGTGCTATTTGCTTCTTGCGAAAGCTGCTGAGACTCATCACTGTAACTAATAAATTGATAGATTTGACAATGCAGTCTCTTTTGACAGTCTTGTGTGTGTGTTTGATTTTTGGGAAGCAGCTTGACGTATTTCTTTAACAAACCTAATCGGACCATAACTAATAAACAGAAGGCAGTAAAGGATAAATTGGTTTTAGTAGGTCTTTTATTCAGACAATGAATAAATTGTCTGAATGGGTGTCTGCAGGTCAGATTGGTGGGAACTGAATGCTGTCTTACTGCTCAGGGTATAAGTTAATGTGAATAACAGAAGACTCAAAACTATTACAGGATTTTCTTTTTTTGGATATAAGTTCTGCTGTATATGATCACTCTCTCTTGCTTCCCAAGAAGGCAAGGAAGAGCCTAGAAGAACTTCAGACATGTTAGCAGTAGACTTAGGATGAGATTGATCATTTTTCTGGATGTTATTCTGTTTATTAAGATGACAGAAGTCTTGCAGACGCAAAATTTTAAAATGTAGCAACAGTTTACTACTTCGTGTTATATCAGATTTCCTGAGATTTAATGTAAGCTTGGAGAGCTAGATGTTATTTCAACCTGGGATTCTTCTCTGGAAATAATTCTCTTATACCTTAGATTAACTTGAAATGAGATTGAGAATCCTCCTTAGGATATACTTCATGATGTGAAACTATAAAAGCCTTTATTTTTTAAAAAAAATAGCTTAGGTTATATAGTCTTATCTATTATTAAAATTGAAATATTAGTTTTATATGAATACCCACTCAAAAATACTCATTAAGTAAACTTAATCTTCTGAGAAGATGTGTAACTGTTACTGTAAGCCCAGAAAGTGGAGACATTGGTATCTGGTCAGCTTGAAGACTGTTCACGAAAATGTCTTGCCACAGTTCCTTCACGAGCCATGTTTCAAAATGTGGTTTTGAAAAAGTCCTTCTGAATACATCAACCAAGAGCATACACTGCAACTTTGTATTTCAAAACGTGTGTTTTTCCAGGGTTGTTTTATGTTAGATATTTATTCTTAATTTTTAAGAGGAAAACTCTAAAGGAAGGTGCTTTAGTTGCAAGTAAACCGTGGCAATCCTTATGCAGCAGCTGTTTTTAAAGATGACTGAACAAAAGCTGTGAACAGATCAGTGTAAGATCTTAAATTCTCAACATACCATGGTTAGCAGAAAGTGTTCTGGCAACTCTTAAGACAAAGGGTTGATAAATTGTAGAGATCTTGAAGCTGTTCCAATGCAGGCAGTAAATTGGGCTGCTGTTAAGATGGGCACCAAGCAGTGTGCAGGATGTAAACAAACAACTCTGCCCTGCACAGACACCCGATGTTGCCTAAATCAACACCAGCTTTTCTAGGCTAAGCAGACTGTCATAGTCCTTCCTGTCTTGTTGCAGCAGGAACGGGTGTGGGTGTGTGCATGTTTAATTCGAACAAGTTAAAGACCCAAAAAAGGTGTGTGTGGGATTTCTAAATAAGTGTGGGGAAGCCGGTGGGCTGGAAGGAGAGGGAATTTTGGAGTGTGTCAGTAAGGTGAGCGAGAAGTGGCAGGAGTAACAGAGAAGCATATCAGAGTCACACCTTAGCTTACCCTGTGTATCTTTTGCTAAGCTTGCCAGCCAGCAGGTTTTTCTACAGGAGTGTCTGTAGATCTGAGGTAAACTAAAAAAATGGTGGACGCATCTTTTAATGGATTGAACACTGATGCCACAGCTGCTTTTTCCTTGCTGCTGAAGTTCATAGCATTTGGTATCAAGAGGATAGGGGAGGCTAATGACCTGCTTCCTAAGTTATATTTAGGTGGGGGAAAGGTTCCTCTGATGTGAAAATAACCGTTACCTTCCTAAATTTGGTTTGGTTTTTCAAAAGAGTCTCTACTTAATTTCATACTTGGGCCTTTCCACCACATGCTTCCTTCTGTTCCTTCTTTCTTATTGCAAAATTGTTTTGTCAGTAGTTTCCATGCTTTTATTTGGGCTCAGGCATGAGTAGATGGGGTGTGGAGTGTGGGGGTAGGTTGGAGAGGTGAAGTGTCAGAGAAAAATGTTTTATAAGATTACTAATTTAAAGCCTCAAAGGGCCTATGAGATCATTCCAGCACCTGGCCCCCTATATATCATGGGCTGTACATTTTTACTGACTTATCCTTGAATTGAGTCAAACCAACCCTGTGCATTTAACACATTTGTTCCCATTTCAATTTGGAAGTGAGGCTTGTGTGTCCTGTAATAATTACAGATGGTTTATGTGGTGAGAGATTCTTTACCAGTTCTTGAGTAAAAAGCTTTTTTTTTTTTTTTTTCAATTGAAAGACTGAGATGTAAATCCACAGAAAGCTGTTGTGGTTGCAGTGGCTCTGCTGGAAACTGGCACATGGTGAGGGATGTTACCAGCACCAGCAGAGAGGTGCTCCTGCCCCATTCTGCCTGCCTTTGCTTCCCCGTGAGCATGGCAGAGCGATGGGCTAGCTTGGCAGGAGGGGGAAGGAGCCTGATGGGCTTGAGCCTGCAGATGCTTTCTAATTTATCAGCTCTTTGTTGTGTCTGAATAGAACAAATAAGGCAGTCAAGCTAATTTGAGAAGGTACTCAATTAGGCATGGAGTGCTTAATATTCTCCCTCGGTCCCTAGCTGCTGTAGAGCCTCCATTTTGCCTTCCCAGAGCTCCAAATGGAGCCTGCTGCTTTCCCGGTGCAGAAATCCTGGGCTAGATGTGATATTTGATGACAGACGGGCTGAAACAGTGAAGCTACACAAACAGGTTCCCTGGTGAATCCTGCTGCAAAGTGCTTGTCTCCCCAGGACAGCCTGTGACACGGTGTTGATGGCCAGTGGGCAGCCAAGGAGTCCGTGAGGACTGTCGGCATCTGGTATCAACCACGCCAGAGGCAATGGTTTGTCAATTAATGTGTCAATTAATTCTGGTGAGCCTTGGTGTGTTACCCCTTCCACTTAAGCAGCCTTGTTGAAAAAAAAAACAAGGATTATCGTGCTCTGAGGTTTTAGCCACCTCTGCAGTTTTTGCAGTAGGTGAGTACCCTGCTTAATTTGGTGCGTGTTGGTGTTGGGGATTCAAAGCATCAGGCTGGTTGCCTCATCTGATGGCTGGAACCTCTTCTTCCAGCCACAGCAGCTGTCGGCTGTCCTGCAGTGCGGGTCCCTGACGTGGCTGCCAGCCCCTTCACAGCTTCTGCCACTTTAACCTTCCGTGCTTCCAAAACCAGGAATAACTATTGCTTTACGGGAGGGCCATGTAATGTTTAATATTTGTTTTGAGATCCTGAGGAGTGTCTAGGAGCAGCTGCCTATCTAGCTGTAAATGCTTACGATAAGTATGCTACTGAATATGTAAGAGTCTGTTGGTTTTGTGAGACCTAGAAAGCTTACTGTTTTGCACAGCAAGCATCCTTCTTCAGCTGTTCTTTTTATTTCTTTTGTAGAATACATGTTGGAGTACATCATATTTCACACTGAAGTACCTCGTGTTTGAGTGGAGTAGAGGTAGAGGAAGAAAAAAAGTGATTTCTGAAGCAGATTTATTTTTCCTTTTTAATTAAGAAATAAAATTTCCCATGTGCTTAAGATTACACCTTTCAAATGTGACAGTTGTAACCACTAGTGAAGCAAATAATTTCCAAGAAGGGGAATATATATATTGCTGCATATGTTCTTATGGCAGAGTCCATAATGGAAAACATTTTCACTGTCTATTTTACTGATAGGAAAGAGCTTCAATCAGTTCTGGAAATTTCCCTGTAGTGTGTCCTGTCCAGAGCATTTTGCAGTGCTCTTGCATTGCCTTTTAGCATTGTTGATCTTGCCTACTGAAAATAACTCAAATAACTTAAAATTTTGCTTGTTTATTAGTTGTTTTTTCCCTTTCCTTTTTCATTTTATTAATTAAACACAAATATGTAGACTAAATCACTTAAGATGGTCCTTGTGGATAGCACCTATCCAAAACTCTGAGGTACACTTAGCTGTCATCTTTCAAACATCTTCCAGTTTGTTGAAAAATGTGACCATATGAAATAGGTATTTGTGCACTTGCACCCCCAAACAATCTTGAGCACCGAGGAGAACTTTCGGCCTTTATTTTAAATACGGATACATGCAAACATTGGCAGCCCCATTTATTTCTCTAAGTAAAGCCTATCTAATAATTTTGAGCAAATTTAATAATTATGTGTAATGACTTCATTAGGGCTATAATTTAAGGAAAAAAAAAAAGTTGATTCCTTGAAATGTTTGTCTTATCATTTAATTGAAAAGTAACTTCTTTCCCCCTCCTACATAGTCTAAATGAATCCTATGTACCATCGCATCCTCTTTGAAGTTAAGTGTCCTATAGACACTCCACTTGCTAATATTGGGAAGGGAAGTAGAAGCGAGCTAGGGGAGGCTAGCAGCATTATTTTTGGCATTGCTATTCTGTAAGTAGGCAGCCATGATTATAGCTACGTTCTGAGTGCAGAAGCATCTGGATCTTTGCTTATTAATGACCTTCAAAAATTGTTTATATTTCTGAGTTTGGTCATCTAGTCTTTAAAAGTTTCTGTGACTTTTGTTCCTCTGTAGTGATACTTTATACTACCCTCTATGAAATACAAATATAATAATTGCATAGACTTAACTTGGCAAGTGCTCATTGTAAAGAATTTTTATTTAGTTCTGTCATACAATCTGGATATATTGATTTTTGGAAAGGCTGGGGTTTTAGTCACCACTTCCAATACCATGAAAAAGTATTGAAAATTCATCTACCTTTTTCTTCTTGCTAAGAAGGTAGTGTAATGCTAATTACAAAGGAGAGACCTGAAAAATATTTTCTTGTCTTTCTCCTGAGCCCTGCTCTGTGTGCTGGCCTGGGCACCCAGACCCAGCCAGAGCTACCTCATGAGAGAACTTGTGCCCAGCCCTGCAGTGCGTGTGAAAGTGTTTTCTCTGTTAAGCAGATCATAAGTGCTTGACTCTGGAAGGCACTGTCCTGCCAGGGGGAGATTTTTTCCTTGTCTTATTGCCCCATTCTTTGTGTTGTGCTTGGATACTTTCCTGTCTTCATTACGTGCTCCTCTCTCCCCCATAGCAAGGATTCTGGCAACTTTTCTTCCTATTCAGCCTGGAGTTCTTCTTTCAACATCATTCCATGAGTTATCTCCATTCCCTGCTGTACTGCGTTGTCTCCACTGTTCACTTTCACACAGTGCTCTTGTCCTATAAAATCAGACTTGCCATCTGTTTTATTATTCTGGGTGGTCAAGTCAGCAAAACTTGAAACAACAATGAAATGTGGTGCTGCCTTCCCCAAGGGAAGTGGTGATATGCATGTTCACACCGCTGTATGAGCTTCTCAGCCTTCCAGAAGAGGCTCCAAAGAAACTTGTCATTTCTTAGCAGTTCCGACTTCTCTTGTATAATGTTATCCAGGGACAAGCTTGAACCTTCACCTCAGGGTTTCTCTGAAGTTCCTAACTTTTGCTGAAGACTTTGTCCCCTCATGGCCACGATGCATACTACCAGAAGCCATTTGGTCCCAGTTTGTCTGGCTGCACTCCTAGTAGCTCACCTAGTAGAGCTCAGTTTGACAGTGTCCATTACACCCTTATGGACATTAGAAAGATGTAGTGGCAGGAAGCAAGATTGGAAACCCTACAGATGGGGCTCTTTAGCCTGGAGAAGAGAAGGCCGAGGGGAGACCTTATCTACGTTTACAAGTTCCTAAAGGTTGAAAGATGTTGGAGCCGCACTCTCTTCAGTGGTTTCCAGCGATAGGATGAGGGGCAATGGGCTCACGCTGGAACATAGGAAGTTCCATTCAAATACAAGGAAAAACTTCTTTATGGTGAGGGTGATGGAGCCCTGGAACAGGCTGCCCAGGGAGGTTGTGGAGTCCCCTTCTCTGGAGATTTTCAAGACCCTCCTGGATGCAGCCCTGAGTGATGTGCTCTAGGCGGTCCTGCTTTAGCTGGGGAGTTGGACTAGATGATCTCTAGAGCTCCCTTTCAACTCTGACAATTCTGTGATTCCATGATCTCAACCATTCACTAACTTCAGTGAACTTTGGGACAGACACTGCTGAGATAAAAATATAAGTGAAAAAGGTTGAGGGTGAGGAGGGAGAGGTGGTGAGAGGCTGAGGGCAGGAAGACCTTGTCTGTCCACGGACTTCACAAAGAAGTGTAGGGGAATGTTACGTAACAAATGGCTACAGCTTCACTTGCAAATCTTCTTCCTATAGACAGGAGGTTATTGGGAAGGAGGCTGCTGAGGGAAGAGGAAGAATAACCTGCCAAGCTTGTCAGTCACGACTGCGTGAGCTGCGCTTACTTAGCAGCTCCATGTGGGTGGAGATGTAGGAAAGTGCCTCGGATGGCTGGTGTCCTTGTGTTGTTTTACCTGGTGCTGCTCCTCTCTCTGTCTCCTGGAAAAAGCCAGGTTGTACCTGTACGTGTAGGCCCAGGCCAAAGTGGATGCCACAGACCATTGATGGATATGCATCAAAGAGGGTAGAAGGAGGTGAGAACTGGGCAGAAGCTTCGTCACCCTTTCTGTCCTTAAACAAATTGTCCCTCATCCCCAGTAAGGAGCTAAGACATTCCTAAGCCTTCATGTGATAGCAAGCTCTGCCTGTCTGCATGTTATGCAAAGCACACCCATAGGTATAAGCCAGGGTAAAAAAAGATATCCTACAGTAAACCACCCTGGCTTAAAGGTGGGGAAAGAAACACTCCTAGAATATCAGAAAACTTGCGCTGAGTCATCTGTAGTGGAAGAAAAACCTAGAGGACAGTAGGAGCTCTGAAGTTGCTGGTGAAGGCCTAGCCTCCTGGGCTGGGTCTGTTCTGCTTCACCTGCTGCAGAGGCCGCAGTACAGCCCGGCTGCCTATTTGTTCTGACTGGCAGCACCATGTAATTGCATTTGTGTTCAGTGACTATCAGTGTTTCCAATGTGTTTTCCTGAAAGGTCATCTCACGCCAGAGGAGACTTTAATGCCATGGCTGGCTCAGGTCTGTTGATTCTTTCTCGATGCTTCTTAGCCTTTCAGAAAGCCAATCTTACTACTTTTTCCCTCAAATAATGATGTGGCACAGCTTTGTAGTGGTGTTGACCTCTGCTTACTAGTTGCTTTTGAGCTGCTGGCTGCAAGAGATGAACAATCTGTATATTTTAATGGTGAGATTGATTTACTCAAATATACTTGATTTGATTCTTACTCCATATTATTCAAACAAACAAACAAAAATCCTCCAGTTTTATCGATTGTTTCTTAGAGTGTGGCTTCCCCTGATTCCTTCTTATAGGAAGGCTATTACAGGATAGCCTGACATTATAGGGCTTCTGTGCTTCTTGTGGAGTGCCTGGTAGTTCCCTAGTTCCCCTCCTTCCTCAGTTGCACTGTTTCTATTAGTGGTCACCCACAGCGATTCGCTGAATGCACTAAAAGTTAATTTGCTTAGACCTAAAACAACTCTCACAACTGGGAGAATCTCCAACATCCCATAAAGCAAAGGCAATGAAAGGGCTGATGATAGTCCAACATACTGAAAAAGAAGTCTCTGTAAGGATGATTAGGGAGTAGAGTATAGATATATGGAAACAGTGAGAATTCATGGGTAATGGAAGCTAATCTCTCATTGCTTTAAGCTATCTTGATATACAGGGATGCTCACTTCTTCAGTTGGGTTCTAAGTCTGGAGGTGAGAGGAAGCTGCTTTCTTTAAAGTACTCTGATGACCTCATTTTAATTGTCCAGTCTATCTCTAGAGCCACGTAAATCTAAAATGGTCTAAAATGGTCTACTGGGGAGGACTTTGGTATATAGCTATGATTAATTCTCTCTTTTTTCCCTTCCTTTGCCTTTCCTTCAGCACTGCAAAAAAAAAAAAAGGGGGGGGGGCGGGGAAGAAGAGCTGGAAGCTACTGAAAAATAAGGTGGACAAATTTACACTGCACAGTGTACATGCTTGCATGTTTGCCCCCTGCAGCCTCTCCCCATTTCCCTGCACAATTAACAGAGTTTAAAACTAGGTGGTATTTCTCTCACTGGTTCCACAGCAGCATGAGCCTGAAATAGCTGCTGAGATCACCCTAATTTGAAGTGGTCCTAGGGCTGCAGAGTCAAGCAGCTAACTTTGTGTACATGTTCTCAATTGTGCTTTTTTCAACTCCATTCCTCTCAAGTTAGAACAATGAGATGGGACCTGAAATCTCACCATTTGACGTTTTTGAAATTTGTTGTTGTCTTTACATTTATTTGTATTGGTCTATTTCCTATTGACTTCAGTTGTGCTCTATCCCTTGTGCTTTGCCAAGAGCTTACCCCAAGGCTCAGTGACTATCTAGAGGGAGAGAAACCAGTTCATTAGACACACAAACCTCCACAAAATTGTGTTGTGTTTGGGTTTTTTGGTGGTTTTGTTTTTTAATCCTGTAAATGAAAGTTACTAAGGCAGGATAGAATATATGCCACAAGCTCATCTCCAAACTGGTTTCATATAAAGGCCCAGCTGTTTAATGTTCATAATTATAAGGTAGAGGAGAACCTTCTCACTTTGCAGTATGTGCTGTGCACTTTGCCTGCTCAGGAGTGATTCGTACAGCTTCAGGAAAAACGTCTGCTGAGTCTCTTTGGTTAACCAGTCCACCTTTCCACACTGCATATCTTCTCTTTGATCAAAATGAACCTCCTTCTTTGCCCCATTCTTTTTCAGGGAAGCAAGGAAATGGCAACTGCAGCTGCATGAAAGAAAATATTGGTCAATAAGCCAAAACCAAAAGTCTAAATCTTAACTCTAAAAATATCTAATTTCTCTTGGGCTAGGATTTCCTATTTTGCTCAGGACTGGTGATCAGTATGCTGGATGGACAGTCAAATGGCTCAGAAACTCCACTTCTCAGCATGTTTTCTGATGGCTTTTTCCAAAACAGATTTTTAACTGGGGCTGTTCCTTCAATAACACTGGGATGTTTCACTGAGCAGCACAAGGTGCTTGGCTCTGATATGCATCCCAATCTTTGCCCTGGCATAGAAAAAACCCATGTAGTTGAAATAACTAATTGGTGCTCTTTTAATGAACTGTAACTTCCTAATTAAGTCCTTGCTTGAAGTGTAGTTGTTGTAACCTGTGTATTTATGCAAACTGATGGATTTACTTCCCCTGCTGGTCACCCACAACACTGGATCAGGTGGCTCAAAGGCACTGGTGCTCCTTCTGGCTAAGGCAGCAAAATTGTGAGCAGCCAAACACTTCAAAATTTCACTTGTGTGCCAAGGGCTTTTTCTCAGCTCTGGCATTCTGGCACCATCGCTGGATTCTCTTCCAGTTGAGATGGAGCTTCCCAGCTCCTCTTCTCGGAGGCCAGTAGGCAGAAGTAGATGAGGGTGCACGGGCTGTCATGTGGGGTTAGGCAGGGGAAGAGCCTGGTTTCCAGCATCTCGTGTGCTGGAATTTGACATGCTGATGTGGCAGGGAGGAAACAAGTTTTTGCACAATAGGAACGAAAAGAGGGAGGACAAGCTGCTTGGTGCAGGGCTGCATGACTTGAAGGAGCCAACTGCTACATGAAACTGTAGCAAACCTGAATATTTTTGTGGGGGTGGTATTACTGGTGACATCAGGGAAAGGGTTAATTGCTTGCTGTATGTGTCTGTCGGAGCTGGGGAGGGGGAAGGGGTGAAGAGGAGAAAGATTCAGTTCTGTGGAAGTGGCTTTCTGCTTTGAGGCAGCAACAGTGATATTTCATGTCTTGTTTGGTGTCTCCCGCTTTTAAATGTCAGTCTCTGCAGCCAGCCTTATCTCCCGTCGCACATTTCAATTAGGTATTCCAAACCGGGCTCTGTTCTTCCAGGACAAATATGCCAGAGGTGATATTTACTGTTGCAGCAGCATTTTAAATACTCCCTACTTTATAGTTTGTTTGGTTTTCTGTTTTTTGTTTTTTCCAAACCAAGTGAATGGCAATTGCTTCCTTAATAAGAGTTGTATTATTAATAATAATTTAATAATAATACCAGAGAGAAGAATTTTGGGGCCAGCACTGACAGCTAAGTGATTTTAATGGAGAGGTTTCCGTCTCCTGTGCTTTAGTTGAGCTTTGAAAGCTATTAAGGTTAGCTCTTCATTGAAGCACTCCAATGCCTTGTGTTTTCATGGCAGTGTAAATGTCACTGTGTGTTTCCAGCACTGTACAGAGGCTGCTTGGGTGACAAATTTGACAGGACAAATATAACTACCCTGTACTCTCTAATTCAGTAATGCAGACTCCTCTCTTTGAAATGAAGGCCCTGAGAAATGGGGTTAAGCAGAGATGAGGGTACTGAAATTTTGGGCACCGAGGAACCAGGGTGTGAAGATACAGGAAAGCGATGGTGATATTTGGCAATTTGGACTGTATTGGGGCGTCTGGTTTAAACCTTCTATCAGAGCCTGTGCCAATCATGTTACACCTCTGGAGAGGATTCCCAGGGTTGTTTTTAGCCACTTACGGACTCTGAGGCATCGGGATGGGGGAGACACACTGGAGTCCAGCCCTGCAGGGTCACAGGGAGCTGCTCAGTCCTGTCCTGTTGTCCTATGCCAGGCTTTCAGTCAGGGCCTTGTGTCCCTGATGCTTGTTCTTCTACTGCCTTCAGGCTCACCATGCTCCCTTGGAAAGGAGGCAGCAGCTTCTCATGGATGAGAAGCTAGGTCTGGGATGAACAGAACAGAGCTGGTATGTGATGAAGGGCGACCCATGTCCCATTGAAAGCCTGGGCATTCTCTTGGTGCACCTGGAAGAGCGTCACCAACTCGAAATCCTCTGCTGCTGTCACACGTCACAACTTATGATTTCCTTGCCTGGGTTCATGCAGAACTTGGCTCTTCCTGATCTGTAAACTTCAACAAGCATTACAAAATTGCAGAGATGTAGCTCTGGGCATTCCTTCCACAGCACAGGGTTGCTGCACCCACCAGGAGGAGTGCTACAGCATCATTCTTATTTTTTTTTTATCCTTTTCTAATTTAGTTAAATGCATACATCTTCCATGCTTCTTTCACTATCCAGAGGAATACACACAAACTCAAGGTGCTTCATCAGGAATTTTCATCCTAGGCTCTACTCTTTTTCATTGTTTGGCTGTGTTGTTTCCTCAGATGTTTCCTCCCATTCTCCATCGTAAATGCTGCAGACTAGGCGGACAGACTGTTGTTCCATTAAATTTGTTTAAAATTTCAAATATGTTCCCACTTAGTATAATTGCAAGGGCAAGAATTCATATAATGTTTCATGAGACATGAGAGACAAGTAGACATCCTGCCTGTAACGAAGTAGTGAGGCATGATGTGTGCTGCAGATCTTGAAACAGCAAACTGTATTGTAATGACTCTTACATGGAGCACTGAAGCCTTGCATGATTTAGAGAAGGGATTGGTCCTCTGTCCTCACTGTACTGGAGGACTCACTGAGCATCCTAAGCATTGGACTTGAAATTTTTTGGTGTGATTTCATGTTGCGTTTAACAGGATCCAAAAGTTAATTAGTTCATGGCAGCCTTTTAAGTGCCAGATCCTCTGCAGAGGAAGGAGGCGGAGATGATGGTCAAACCTACAAGGAGTAACTTTTGGTAACAGTCTGTATGAAATGCTATCTCAATTTTTATCTCTGGTCTAGGAAGATATTAAATAATTTTGCTAGGGCAAGGCTGTAAGAGCTCCACCCTAGAGCACAGCTACTGAGCATTAATAGCATTATACTTGTAATACTCACCAAGAAATTTTCTGTAATACAAGAATTTAGCCTACAAGATGCATCCTGGGTACCTGTGCTGTGATCTGCTACATTCAAGTTCTCTTTCCAAAGTGTGAAAGTCCAAGAGCTTCCTTACAGA
Source organism: Scolopax mira (assembly GCA_004320125.1). Lineage (NCBI taxonomy): Eukaryota > Metazoa > Chordata > Aves > Charadriiformes > Scolopacidae > Scolopax > Scolopax mira. The sequence continues at coordinate 186,890 of BJBW01007397.1, read as the reverse complement.
AAGCTGTAGAACCTGCCAAATTGTGTTTTCATAGCTTGGCAAACTGAGAAATGACCGAGAGTAGGCCCTCAGAATGGGAGGGATTGGGCAACCATGGTCCTGGGTAGCTGATAATTCCTTTGCCTCCCTGAGCTGCTGTTTGGGCTCGTAGAGGGAAGTAGTGGGCTCATGATTTGCAGTGTGCTAAAGCCAAGCTACAGGGGATGAACAGAAACTGTTGTACAGTAATAGCAGCTCAGTGTGTGGGAGCTGTTTTGGCAGCTCTCAAACTTTCTAATTAGGTCCAAATAAGGCAAGGAGAGAGGGAGGGAATAGGGCAAGCCTGTGTGATCTGGGGTGGTGCTCTCTAGAAACACAGCCAATACACATTTCTGCCAGTTACAATGTCTTTTCACTGTCCTTGTCAAATCCTGTGGATAACGTCTTCCATGCTATATTAAATTTTTAAGCAGGCCTCCATCGTACAGTTTCCCTGATTCTTATTTATACAAAGACTGTTTTATAAATTCCTGAGAACTGTTAAACAGCTGTTTAAGTTAAAAGCAAATCCTACACTGGTGACTCCTGGGGTTATTTCACCAGCATAACAGTCCCGAATGTGGTGTTCTATGTTTAAGTGGCAGCATTATATTTTGCTTTTGTTGTGTGTGTTTTGTCACAAGCCTTTTTGGGGTTTAGTGGCTAGATGCCTGGCTAATCCATCCAGGTTCTCTAGATCTTATGTCCTGCCATCTTTAGGTTAAATTGCATTTATCTTTTGCTCAGTCCCACAGAAGCCTTGAAGAAATAATTTTTGTTCATATTTAGAAAAGGGAGAGAAAGATTTGAGAAAGTACTGCTGCCGTAGCTGTTGCCCGTGCTGTCTGAGTTCTGCCACTGATTATCTGAGATGAATCATCATGTTTTAGGTTTCCTGATTTGTAAAAAAACTTAATGGTGCTGGTTTCTTTTGTAAAATGCCATGAAGCCTATGGATGCGCAATAATGCAGACAATTGAGTATTGGCATTTGTTTCCACGGGCAGGTATATTTTTTGTGAAAAACATGTAGGCTGTAAGTAAACATCAATAAACTGGCTGTGCAGAGTATGTGAGCTATTGCTCTCGCTGTTAATTCAGATCTGCTTCATAGTCTAGCAGCCCCTGCACTTTCCAGCTAGTTGTAGACTGGGTTTTCAAACAAGCAGCGGTGATAAAACAGAACTGCTCATTATTTACATAGCTCCTGCCTGCTTTTTTTTCAGTCTCTTTGTTCACATGTCAGTCCTAGTTTGTAAAACATGAACAGAGTTTGGAGAGGGGAAAAAAAAGTAATTACACTTCACATCTGCTGTTTCTCCTGACACAGAGCTGTACTCATTCAGTTCTGCTGAAGGTGGCTTGCTTTATTCCATAGTTTTTTCAAATCTGTGTATGGGTTTCTTTTGCGGTTTCCTGATGGAAACCTTTTGTACTGGTAGCAGGTGCTGCTTGTGGTCTTCCTCTCATCTTCCTGAAGGCACTGCTTGTGCCCAGTCCATCAGGTTGAGTAGGTCCTGGCAAAGCAAATATTTCTGCAGATTTCCAACCAAGTGCTAAAGTGCTGGGCCCTGTGACTTGTTGAACTCTGTAGCCACTACCTGCACTGATTGCGGCGTTACAAGAGCAAATGCCACAGCATTAATGAGCAAAGCAAAATCTCAGCAATTTGCTGACAAGAAAAATAAAGCTGTGATTCTGGCAGGGCTTTGCTAGAAGTAGGGAATGGTTCAGGCTCTGCCATTGGCACCTGGGATTATTATAGGGAAACTACTTTCCCTTTCCAGGCTTCAGATACAATATTTCCTGTCTTTCTGTGAGATTATTAATCACAATTTGTGATTATGTGCAAAAAAAAAATATTCAAGATTGGATAAGGTGTGCTCAAATTTGTTCAGTAGAAGTCCTCCATGGCTTTTTGTAAAAGCAGAAATGTAATGTCCAGTGCCCTTTATTTTCAGTAAAGCTTTCCTACCTCTTTAAATTGCCTTTGTTCGAGAGAATTCGAGACCTTTTCCCCTCCTGTCCTTTGGAGTTGAACAACTGAGCCACAGGACCTCCCTACAATAGTGGGCAATGTTTCAGCCAAGGGGACAGAAGAGACAGCGTGTGACTAAGTTATAAAGTAGAAAAGCAAAGCGTAAACCAAGCGTTTGCAGAGGTTAGCTTGGGTTTTGGACAAGGCTCTGATGGTTAGGTCCATTACTGAGCAGATAACATGTCTTTAGTTAGATTGCTGTGTAGGAAATCGCATTATCTAAATCTTCTAGTGGAATTTTACTTTTTGCTGGTTGTCCCAAGTGCGTCCGTCATATTACAGCAATTAGGACACATAGTCCTTGCCCACAGAGCTTCAAAGATCTGAAGCCAGACTTCTCCTCATAGACCCAGAGCTCCCTTAGCTCCTCTTCTATACATCTAAAAGCTCAGAAATGACTGAGAGTGAGCAAGAAACATCTTTTCAGTACAAAACTGTGAACCTGGAATGAATTGAGGTCACTAACCACCTCACTGGATCATGCTTTACATTGAGGTTCTATGATGGCCAAATTAGTAGCATATCCTCTTTATAAGAGGTACAGAAGACATTGACTACTTTCAGAGATATATGTGGTTTAGCTTCTGAGAGAGACCAGAAGCCTGGCCTCAGTGATATGGAAAATCCATGCTTCTTTCCTGTAATTTGAAGGGAAAAGGTGCAGTGTCTGGTGTGAGGCACTGCAAGGCCATCTGAGAGAGATGCTCTCTGTGCTGCAGGGCTGTTCAAGAAGCATGAGTGAAGAGCAAGGAAGTGTGAGTATTGTGGAGATAAAAACGTGCCGTTAGGATCACCAGTTATAATTTTTTGCCCTGATTCCTTGTCTTTATTCAATTAATTCCTAATGTCCTGAGGAATGGTGCTCCTAGAAACTGAAGAAAACTGCTCTTTCTTTTCACCAAATTAACTTCCTTCCCACCCTGTAAAACTGCAAACTCACAAATGAACCAAAGAGCAAGACAGAACCCAGACAGAACAATCCACCAGCCTCTTCCAGCATGTCAGAACCTCACACCTAACAGCTGTTGAATATGGGGCAAAGCAGTAGTACCAGCATAACCAGGAAGATTTTCAGGAACTGGAGCTAACAGCATTTGAGATCTTAGAGAAATTTATTTTACGATAGAAAGATGTAAAAATATTCACTGTTGACCCAATATATTTTTGTTGAAAAAGCAACAAAAGAATTTTTCATCGAAAATCTGGATTCATTCCTTCAAAAATACATATATTTTGGTTAGTAATATATATACTGCAGTGTAGAGTAGCAGCTATTTGGTGGCTTCCTATCTTAGTGCTCTCTGACTAGCAGCCAGACAGCTATCTCTCTCATGCCTGTGGCCAGTAACTCCCAGTCTGCACTACCTCTCTAGCCTGGAGGAGAGACTGTGATGCATTGTGAAATATATGCTTTGGGAGTCTGTCTTTAAAGACAGAGGTTTTTAAGGATCTGATTTTCAACGATTTCTTCTGGCAGCAATTGGTAATATAAATATGTCAGTATTACAATTTTTGCCCAAAAGTAATTTTCTGAAGCTTAAAAATTCTATTTTCTGACAGGCTGTGCATGTACCATTAAGGTATTATCCTAAATCCATATAACTTTAGTTTCTATTATGTGTGCTCCAGCTCCATCTAGTAACTCTGGAAGATAATTCACCACTGAGTGAATGTGAAAATATGAAAATTACTTTTCAGGAGTGCTTAGAAATGTTAAATCAGAAAAGATGTGGTTATTTAGGACTTGCTTAGTGTGGTCCATAGTACTATCTGGCGCTACTTTGTGTAGTTGTAGATGACTGGCAGGCCAAACTTGCAGAGATTTGATCCACCCAGGAAGACAGGAGCAGATGGTTTCTGCAAATTATGGAAGGGATTAAAAAAACCTTAAAAAAAAAAAAAACAACCAACAAAAAACCAACAATGAAACAAACAAAACCCAAACCAACCCTAAAAAAAATAATTATGTTCACCCACCTTTGACTAAATAAGGCACTAGTGAATCAGTGCCTGTGCGTGGAGGTGTGCTGAGCTCTGCTGGAATCAAGTGCATACAAATTTCTTGCCATCAGACAGAAAACCATAATTGGGACTTGAGAATTTCTGATGGGAATTATGCTTAGAGCATTTCTACAACATGTAAATTTTTTTAACGGAAGGTGGAGTGATTAGTGGCAAAATCAGGAATAGGAATGGTATATCATTCTCTCTGCTCACCAGGTTCTGCATCAGTGAGAGCAGCTCTCCCCAAGCAATGCATGTGGATAACATAGCATTAGTGGATAACATTGAACATACGATCTGCTGGATCAAGCACTGGCTGACTGGAAGATCCCAAAGATGGTGCTCAATGGATTTAAATCCAGCTGGTGGCCTGTCACAAGTGGTGTGTCTCAGGGCTCAGTGTTGGGACCATTTCTGTTTAACATCTTTATTGACAGTCTTGACAAGGACATAGGCTGTATCATCAGCAAGTTTACAGATGACACCAAGTTAAGCAGGAGTCTTGATTCACATGAGGATAGGGAGAGACTTAGACAGATTGGATCATTGGTCCAACATTAATGGTATGAGCTTCATCAAAGCCAAGTGCCAGGTCCTGCACTTGGGCCACAATAACCCCATGCACCACTGCAGGCTTGGGGAAGGGTGGCTGGAGCTGCCTGGCAGAAAAAGACCTGGGGGTTCGAATTGACAAGTGGCTGAATATGAGCCGGCAGTGTGCCCAGGTGGCCAAGAAAGCCAATGGCATCCTGGCTTGTATTAGAAATAGTGTGACCAGCAGAAGCAGGGAGGGGATTGTCCCCCTGAACTCACCACTGGTGAGGCCACACCTCGAGTATTGTGTCCAGTTGTGGGCACCTCAATACAAGAGAGACATCGAGGTGCTGGAGCGAGTGCAGAGGAGGCAACGAAGCTGGTGAAGGGCCTGGAGAACAAATCGTATGAAGAGCAGTTGAAGTTTAGTCTGAGGAAAAGGAGGCTGAGGAGAGACCTCATCGCTCTCTACAACTACTTGAAAGGACACTGTAAGGAGGTTGGTGCTGGTCTCTTCTCGCAGGTAATTAGTGACAGAACAAGAGGGAATGTCTTCAAGCTCCAAAAGGGTAGGTTTAGACGGAACATTAGGAAAGAATTTTTCACAGAGAGAGTGGTTGGGCATTGGAATAGGCTGCCCAGGGAGGTGGTTGAGTCACCATCCCTGACTGTGTTTAAGAGTTGATTAGATGTGGTGTTGGGGGATATGGTGCAGGGGAGAACTTTGTAGAGTAGGGTTGATGGTTGGGCTCAATGATCCCAAGGGTCTTTTCCAACTGAAATGATTCTATGATAGAATCTGGAGACCCCGGTCTACCATTCCTATGGGATTATGATAATTTTTAAGGATGAGCTAGTCAGTTGGGAAATGATTAGGTAACTTCCAATCATGTTTTCCTTCTGAGCAGGTAATGATGTTGTAGTAAAAGCTGTGAAGATACAGGCAGGGTGCTTGCAGAAAAAAGGAAAAACCTGTGGAGTGGGGAATATGAAGCTGAAATCAAGTGCTGTGAAGGTTAGTGGTGGTTCAGATCCCTCAGAGGTGACAGACCCTCCCAATGCAGCAAAAAAGCTAAATATATTAACTTCTGTGCCACTTGTCGTTATCTTTCTGTGATCTCACTTTGCATAGAAATTAACAAGGAGAGCCTTCCCTTTAATCCTGGAAGTAACAGGGAGCCCAAACAGACGTGCTGCTGTGACCTGACATTCTCATTTGTCATATGGAGGAATATGCAATAAATGTCAGTAGCAAAGGTAACTTTCTTGAAAGAAAAATGTCATTTTTAATTTGGTGTGAAGACCATCAGATGTGGTACTTTTCAGGCAGACTGGCTATCAAAATTAGCATATTAGTAAAGCTGCTACAATTAACACCTAAAAGGGGAGCTGAAGATAGAGGTTCTCACTCCAACTACTGCATCTCCATTGACAATAATATTTTCTGACTTAGTACTTCTGCACATGTTTTAGAGGGTTTATGTGTTTTTTCTAGAAATGCATAAGCACAGTTTAATAAGTCCATGCTGTGACTGCAGCAGTTTGTTATCTACTTAAATACCTGGTCTTATTTTGCATACTACTGCACCTCTGGGGTTTGGTGATACTCTGTGGCAGTGAGTTCTAAGGTTATTATTCATCATGTAAAAATATCCTAGTTTTCTTGCTGCCACTACATGAAGGTGTGACGTATATGTGCCATATAATGCTTCGTTGTTTTTTGTGCCTCTACCTCATCCTTTATTTTGGATAAAACAAGGATTTTTGTAGTCTCTTCTTCCTCCTTTTTCCCTTTCCCTTCATGGGACCCTTGTCCTGCGTGAAGGATTTTTAGCACTTCAGAATGAAAGCTTTCATGTTCTTTTGTAGTGACAATGTGAATGGACAAGATCAATATTCATTTATTCAGCCAGCAGCATAAAAGATACAGTATCACGGAGTTAAGTGTTTTATTATTGGAAGACCTGAGTATCTGAAAAACTCTTGTGTTTGAGCAAAAAAGAAAAAAAAGGTTGCAGGGTCTCAGCTGGCAGATATTAGAAAACCTGTCAGGCTTTTCCTCGCAGCCTCACATCAGAGAAAATAGCCCTGGAATGGAGGTCAGGACCACAGAGCAAGGGGAGAACTGTATGTAAGAAGCCTTCACCTGGCCTTATAAAGTGTGAGATGGATCAGAAACACCATCAATGGGTAACATGAGGAGAAGGGTGCTCTCTTTTCTTATTTTTGTCTAAAGTCCTTGTTCTCTCCTGAGTGATTGTTACTGTATTGCTTCCACGATGAAGAGCCAGCCAAGCAGCTGAGTGAGGCCTGAACACCTGATGCACCAGAGGGGCTGTAGTGTGTCTGGAGCAGAAATGGGTGAGAACTCAGGAGAACATGCATGTGTGCACACACACACTGAGCTGCTGCTTCAGTTTGCTGTCAAGCAGTGCAGATTTGGTGTGTTATGCATTCCTGAAATATATGTTTCTTCCTAGAAAATTCCCACAGTGGTTCTATCCTGCTTTTAGGGCCAAGCCTGGAGTGCATGTTAAAATCCATTTATTTTGTGCTGTTTTGGGCTTTGACTCTGCACAGTCCAGTGCTCTGGGTTCTGCATGTGTAGGGGCTTAACAGGCAGTAGGATTGATTCATACACAGAAAGTATAGGAGTATGTGCACCTCCACACACACAGTGACTCAATTTGTAATTTAATGTAGCTCCAAAATGTGATAACCCCTTTAAATAATCAGTGTGTTTTATCTGCTAAATCACATTACAGGATCCCGGCAGATGCAGTGTGTGACTGGCATACATAATTTACTGCAGGCTTGATACGTATTGTATGTAATCGTATTAATTATTTATAGCTTGCCTCTACGTACAGATGCATGTGCAAGGAAGTTCCACTGCAGTGAAAGACACGTAATACAGGAAACACGATAATATTTGATTAATCCTTTCTGAGAAGGACCAAGCTGCATCTAAGGATAGTTTTGTGCCTTAAGGCTCATTCTGGGGCACGGAAAGATTTCCCTTTTTTTGGATGTCCTTACGATTTTGGACAAATCACTGTCTTTATATATAACTTTTGCTTTATGTATGAATTCTTCTACTGACCTTCACAGCCCATGGGTAGTGTAAATTGTATGAAACTAGATTAATGAATATTTTAAAGCACATACAATATTCCAGGTGGATATTGGAAGGTGCTGTTGAAATACAGACACTTTCAGAGAAAAAATGGGTTCACTTTTAGCGAACTCCTCATAATCTGTCACATGAGATTAGGTAGTTTATTCCTGTTCTACTCCCCAAAAGGTGGTATTCTTTTAGAAGAGTTTTCATGCTCCAAGTGCTCTTTTAGCTCTAGGGGAATATTTGAAACCATGGAACTTTCTCTTGCAATTGAAATGCCAGGAGAAATCAACTTGCATAGATAGTGGAAAGAATAGGAAAGCACAAATGATTAATACCTGCATTTCTCTGTTAAGGTTTAATGGCCTTTATTTAAGGGGAGGGGTAGGGTGCAATTTAGGTGGTAAAATAAGCAGTATCCGAAGATATACTGGGTGAAGATGATGCCAGCAGGAGGTTTTTGTATTAGTGGTGAATTCAGCCATTCGGCAATTTCTTTCTTTTGTTAGAAAAACATAATTCTAGTGCATTTTGCATGAATGTTTCAATCTGAAATGCGATTGTAATTTTGTTATGAAGGCACACTCGTCAGGTACAGGCTTCTGGTAAACTGCAAACTTCAGCAGTGCTGATTTCTGAGTTCTTAACAGGTATGTAGGCTGGGTTAAGAGGTCTGGCAAAAGATTCCAGTGGTAGTAATTAAAAGAGAATCTCAGTGGTCATAACAGATTTAGGAATGGTCATCATGGACTGATGTTTGTTGCCTGTGGCAGCTGGGAAGGAGAAACTCCATTGTAGCCTTTTTTTTGAGGAACAAGGTTCAGCATGAGATGAAGATGGTTTGGATAAACACTGCCTGCCTATCCTTGAGACTCCCCTTCTCTTGTTGTGTTTGGAATATTTTCTTCTTGGGGATGTTATTGCCCAGTTTTTCAAAATAAATGTCCCAATTAAAACTCAGTAGCAGCTGCTTTTGCTGAAATGTGGGAGCCAGTAGCTGTCAGTCACTCAGCCAACAGTGGGCAGAAAGTGCACATACATGCTTCTTGCAGCGTTTAGCTTGTTATAAACTACTTAATTCAACTCTGCAAATGTCTGGAGAGCATAACATAATTTAAGTAAGGAGAGAAAATATCTTCTTCCCTTTGGAAAAAAAAAAATATCCATAGCCTGCACATAACTCCTGACACACTTTGCCTCATGCAGAAAAAGTCACCATAATGGCTGCTTCTCTCTCTTCCAATTTCCTTAAATAAGCGTGTTATCAATAGATGTGCTATAGTACTGTAAAGGTTTAGCTGATGCTTGTGGTTCATTGTTGCTTCTGATGAAACTGTTGCAAATAATCTTGTGTGCCTTAATCCCTGATCTGCTGATTATTTGGGAGATGCTCCTTTTTAATAAGCAGTGTCAGAGAAATCAAGCTTGTGGATGTTATTTCTGCCCTCACAGTTTCCCTAGGTTTCCAAACGCTTATAGTGTGTGTTATTGATGAAACCCCCACAAATCTAAATGATGAAATATTTAACAGTTGTAGTTGTAATTTTCTTAATGCATATTGTTTCTCAGAATACTTGGAAAATACTGAGAGTCAACAAGAGAGGATAAGAACTGCTGTCAGGTCAGTCCCAGAAAGAGATCCTTGAAACAAGAGTCCAGAAAAATCAGATGCACAAATTCTGAGATGTATTTGGAATTATTTTATTTCTATAGTACATATAGTGTTAATATTTGACTGCACTTTGCAGTCCAAATACTCAGTAATTTTCCTGGATTTCATGACCATTTTGTCCTCATTCTCACCACTTTTGTTTTTAAAGGAGTTCTCTTGGACATCAGCTGCTGAAGTTTGTGGCAGTATTTGGATAGCTATATATAACTGAGGTACAGATGCCTTACTGGTCACTGAACTGTGGGAAGATCTGACACTGGCAATCTTGGCTTGTGGTCAGCAATTCAATATTCTTGTACAAATTACCTGACTTTCTTTGCCTTATTTCCCCTGCTTTGTTATCCCTGACCTTGGGCCAAACATTTCCAAGGTATCTGTCGATAGAAATCTCTTGTGTGAAATGAGAAAAGTGCAGAAGATGCCTCTGAAGCAGATGTACTCAAAATTTGTTAATTTGACTGTGTTTTCCGTGGGCCTTTTCCAGCTCTGCTTTTTGGATGACATTCACTCTTAGTGCCGGCGCTGCTGAACTCAGATATCAGGGCGCTTTCTGTGTTATGACACAGAGCAGCAGTTGGCACAGCTTCATTTCGAGACACATGTCCTTTCCAGGAATGCCCTGGCTGCCAACATGTGTGCTTGCTAAACACTTGGCACGCAGGGCATGTTGTAATGTACCAGATTTACTGGTGAAGGCAGGAAAGCAGCCATATGTCACAACGCAGACACTGATGTGCTGGCGCTATGGAATGGAGGGGTGGTGGAGTAGGATCCCAGGTCTATGCAGCAGGAGTCAGCCTGGAGGAGGGCACCAGTGAATCCTGGTGAACTGGGCAGCGGGAGCTGTCAGAGACCATGGGCCTGAGGCTTGGACAGAAGAACCAGTAGGTGCTGCCCCCTTCCAGCCTCTGTAAAGCAGTCATGTTAAGGATTGAGAGAGTTTTGCTGCTGCCTTTTGCCTTGGAGAAGCTACAGGACTGTAGGTATAGGCTGAATGACCTAGTGAGTGATGTTTAAATCACACAACATAAATTTGGAGAAATCTGAGAAGATTGAAGTGGAACTGATTCATTAAACTAACATGGATATCCTGCATATTTACATATGTTTTTTTGAAGACTGAAAAGAATCAGTTCAGAGTTTAAAGTCAGATCCAACTTCTGCGATTTTGAATAGAATCTTCATAGTGATAAATAATTTTGTGTTCAACTCCTTGGAAATCTTGTTCTCTCCTCGTCAGGACAGCTCACAGCCAGGCAGAGGCAGGCTGAGATGACCATGCTGGCTGCTGCCGTGGGTTTGCAGCTCAGTGCCATATGATGGCATTGTTAAAGCACAGCTTTTGTGATAGACAGAGGTCATAGTGGTTCTGTCAGCTGAGATTTCCTCTGGCCATTTCGGAGCTGGTTTCAGCAGAAAGTTGCTCTCTGCAGGGTTCATTCTGGGGGCCTCACTTGTTCCCCACGCAGCTGTGTCTTTCTAGGCAAGTCCTGTATCTTTCATCTCATTAGCATTGCTTACATTTTTCTGACCACTGTTAAAAACAACAGGAAAACCTGTCCTAGGTGTCTGCAGTGCTTAAATTATACATGCACACCACAAATGTGTGCAGTCATTGCTAAGGGATCATTGTGTTGTGCTGAATTCCTTATGAAGATTTATAATGGCTTCTTTATTTTTTTTTTTTAAAGGAATACAACAGCAGCTTGACTGTAACTTGAGCAGAAACTCTGTTAAGTAAGATAACATCTGTAAGAAATGCAGGCCCTCTAAGATTCATGTGATGATAATGCTTGAGGATCTCAGAAAAAAGGTTGATTAGGAAGAGTTCTCATGTATGAAACGGGATATTTGAGATTTCCAAGCCGAATAAGGGCAAAGGAGTGGGGTTTGGTTCTTGCAGTCTTGGTTTTGTACTCACTTGTGTGAGAGGTCTTGCCCTGGTGTCTGAAACACTGTTATTTGTGTTGCCGTTCAGAATTGCTCTCCTGGAATGCTGCTTCTGAGACAGGAGGGTCACCTTATTCCTGATTATTGTAACTGCGCTGTGCAATCAGGAAGACCTATTTATCAGGACATAACTTTCTGCTAGTCAGCATGTGGCTGCTGCTCTGTTTCTTTACATTTCGGAGGCAGAAGATACTCATGTCAAGCTCTTGCCTACTCCTTTTTAAGTCGTGCTGGTTTATTTGCCTTTTCCACAAACGCTAACTGCTGGCCATATATAATTTTCCGAGCTCCCCCGTGTTCGCCATGGCAATCGGCTGCTCCGGCAGCGGGTCTGTGTGAGAGGAGGCTGTCGAGGTGTGCGGAGGCTGGATTGGCTGGGGGTGAGGTAATGCCATGCAGTGCAGAGAGAGATGCAGGGACCAGGACGTATCCCGTCCACAAGCCTCGCTTCTTTCCGCCTCCACGAGCGGATGGGGCTGTGCACATCTCTGGATAGCAGAGATGGGCTTGCAGTTGCCAGGGTAGATCTGTAATAAAGATTCTTCTGGCTACTTATCTCAGAAATAGAGAAAATTTTAGACCTTCCTCCTTAGTGTTGTGTAATTTCCCAGCTTCGTTCTTGTTTTTTAGACTTTCCTCAGTTAGAGCAGCTGAGGAAAAAGGGGCACTTCGCTGGGAAGAATCACATGGGAGGGAAAAAGTGGTTGGAGTACAGGTGGGGACGTGCATACTGCAGATGGGTTTAAAAAAGGGAATGATTGCTTGACTGCTTTCATTGGGGGAGGATCTGGTTTAATGAAAAGGAGGATTTCAACAGGTTTGGTGTGTGGTGGTTTGTATTTTTTGGTGGCTTTTTTTTTTTGTTACCCAAATATAGGTAGGAAACAGTCTTGTGCTCCCACTGTTCTGTAAAGGAGCACTCTTCTACATAATTAGTGGCTGCGAGTCTGCTTTGTCAAGTAGAGTGTGTTTGCTGCGTCCCTTGGCTGCAGGGCTGCCATTTTCTTTTCTCTTCAGCTCCATAAGAGCGACCAGCTTGAGGGAACGTGGTCCGATTGCCTGAGCTTGCTCAGGGGCCAAGGCGGCGGGCGGTGTGGGATGTGTGACACACAGCTAAGCAATTTTCATTCTATCCAAGAGAGGGCACATTAACAAGGTAATTATAGCACATTACTTCAGCAGGAACGCATCAATTTTAATCCTTGAAGCATCCTAGTGAAGTAGATAAGTGAGTACTATTAGGGCCCATTTTACAAAAGGAGAGACTGAATTAAAAGCTGAAATTATTTCTCCGTGGCAAAAGGCTGTAATCTGCCTGAAGGGCAGGGACCAGAGGAGAAGGGCCTGATTCACAGACCCCAGTAGAGAACTATTTCCACTTGGTTTTGGAGACCCCTCCATTAGCTTCAAGCCACACCACTCCAGCTGGAGCTGAGGGAAGGGGGGAACTGGATGCTTCGTTCATTATATTTTGCCACTCCATTTTTCTGCCAGCAAATTAATTGTAAAGTTGGTGATTTGAAACTGTTGATGTATGTCTTTTAACAGATAAGCCCTGGTTTATGAATAGTTTATAGACAGGTCATCACAAATACACAGAATTCATACTGCTGTTAGAGACCTGAGTATGTCGTTTTATAGAAACAATTAAAAAGTAGAAAAATGGTTCTCTTCTTGTGTTGCAGACTTTAATAGTTTAATCAAAAGACCACAATAGTTCAGAGTTGTGTTTTACCTAGAGGTGAAAGGGAGTCAATGTAAAATACCAGTTTTCATTGTTACTGGTTAGCTGTTCAGTTTGAGGTGGTCTTAATTATTGTTTCATTTTTAAACTTTATTTTTCCAAATATTTATTTTATTAACTCTCAGCAGAATATTTGGTAAAGAAACCTTAAATGAGGAGACCCTTGCAGCACATCTATTCCCCTTTAGTTTTCTGTGATGTCAGGGCAAGGTGTTAACACATGGTTTGTCTTGTGTTGAAAGTCAAACAGTCTTCTATCACTGGTCAGATGTCACACAGAGAAGCAAGACTATGATTAATCAGTCAACTGGTAACATAATCTTATTAAAAACTGCTTGTCAACTGAGCATCATATTTATTTACTTACTTATGGCTACATAGGAGGATTAGCCCTTGTTATCCCTGTGTTTGGCATAAAGGAACTAAACGTATTGTAGCTATGAGACATCAGTAGGGGATGATGTTCCCTTCCCTTTGCCAGACTAAACACGTGCTTCCCCTCAGTGATCCTAAACTTGCTGCTGCATTTGACATTTAAGTAGTAGCTTCACTATGAAACTATAATATTTGTGAAATGAGTTGGAGTGGGTTCAGACCAGTTCCTGAGAGGCTCAAGCCTCTACCAAAACCTTTTCCTTGCCCAATGCTTGGGTACCAGTTGTTGATAACACATTGAGTGGAGACTGGCTGGCCTGTGGAGGTTGGTTGGATTCCTCTTTATCTCTCTTATGTTCTCCTGTTTGGGGGAGTATTTGACAATCTGTTGCTGTTGTGACACCACCTTTCTTAGAGCTGCAGAGAAACTTCAGAGCCATTCAGCTCTGCACAAGGTGATCTGCAAAGCCTGCAGGGATGTTTGCTGCGGCTACAGGAGCAGCAAAAACAGCCATCCTCCAACGGGGGACTCAGCCCCACACCATGAGGATGTATGTGGAAGAGGAAAACAGAGCTTCCTGGGAAATTCCCCGAGCTCTGCTCTTAGATCATCCTTGCGTGGTGGCCCAGGTGTCTGTGATCTTTTATGGGAGACCCGAGCCAGATCAGTGGCTCCTCGGAGTTTCATTCCAGCATCTGAAAACTCCTCTGTGAAAGACACGTTCGTGGCTCACTGCTTCTTCAACCCAGTGTGACCCAGGCTTTATCTCTGCTTTACCTCTATTTCACCTCTTACCACTTTCTCCTGTTTAAGCTGTGTGGAATCTCCCGTTGCTTTCTCAGAAGGTCACAATGCCATCTTAGGACAGTGGTGACCTGCTCGTTTTGGATACAAAATAAAATCAGAGCTCAGGTTTGTACAAAGAGAAAACTGAAATGCCCATGCAATTCAGCAGGTGATTATGGCTCCTCTCCTTAAGATACTCTGAGCCTGTAGAGAGTATATTGCTTGGCACTGCAAGATGGTGTGAAGCCTGAAATATCCTGCACACCAAATCTATGTCTGTAAGGTCAGCAGGTGTAGCACCACACTGAAACTGAGAACCCCTTTATCATTAGTACATTTGAATCTTTGTTTTTAGTTCAAGAAAATTTTTTCTCTCTATTCCCTTGATGAGTTGTTTGAAGGACTTCTGCTTTTCCTAATTGCCTTAGATAAGGGTCATTTACTCAAGTGATGCAGAGTCAAAAGTGGAATGGGAGAAGGATGCAGAAGACTCTGATTTTTCTATTTTGTTGTGACACTTGCTCTTATTTCTGGGCTTTAGACCCTGACAATCAGGTGTGTAGTTCCTGAAGGGTTTTTGTTTTATACTAAGCAAAACTAAATGGTGATATTGTTGCTTTGCGATCCTACGGGCCATTTATCTTACAACGCTTTTACATGGCTCAATATCAGAGTCTCAATTTTAAGAAAAAGATGGTAAAGGGACTTAACCATGTTCATATGTCAGGTTCATGGTAGATTTAAGATGAGACAAGACAGAAATCTTGTACAAACTCAGATGCCTGAGATCTGAATTCAGGGCTCAAGCCTTCAGAGCTCTGCTCTCAGTGTCAGGTTGGTCTGTCTTCAGCAGTTGTGTGTCAGACTGAGATTGTCTTGCCCAGTTTTTCGTGTGCATTTGAATTGGGCATGCCTGCTTTTTGTTCCAATACACTAGAATCTCTGAGGACTCTAAGGGTAATGCCTTTTACAGTTTGCAAATATATTTGCTTTATTTACTGTAAATAAATAAGGCTTTTTATCTATTTTAATCCGTGCCTGGTTTTTTTTCCTCATCTGTGATAAGCATATACAAGTCTCATCTTACTGGAACTTGCAAGAACTCAAAATATTTTATTTTCCAAGTCTTTGGATTTAGTTCAGTTCCTGCTGTGTTATTAATATAGCGCTTTTCACCAGCTATAAAAATCAAAACAAATGCCTATGAAACCGTGTAAGATTCTGTTCCTCTTCCCTCTCTAATGGAGATTGAAATACCTGCAGCAAAACAGAATCACACCTGAGAGCCTGAGTTTGAATTAAACCCCAGAGTCTCTGACTGCTTTAATCTCCTGGTTATGTAAAAACGCAGTTTAAATGGAGAGAAGTGTTTTTCCTTGGGTTGCGGTGACAGTTTTGGACCTGGTCTGAATCTGCAACTGCAGATAATTGTGGGAGTAGATGAAGTTAATTGACAAGTCAGCTTGAAAACAAATGCACTTTTAAGGTTTGGGGGAGTTAAAGGATACAAGGAGAGGGCTGAAATGGTTCAGCTGTCCCCAGACTGTAATGAAAATGGCTAATGCATATTAAAAGGTATTCTGAAGCCTGCTAGCTGGGATAGCTGCATCATTTTGCATTTGTCAGGGTAGCAGCTCGTAGCTTGCTGTGGATGGTACCAGTTGGCATCTAAAGATCTTATGTTGTGTCAGAGCATCACAGGGGGCTTGCAGCTTGCTGAGGACTGAGAGCCGTGGGGCTGGCCAGGCAAGGGCCTTACTGGCCAAGGTTGTGTCCCAGTGCCTCCAGAGAAGGAGTGGGGCAGGATGGGGCAGCCCCCAGCCCAGTGTTCCTAAGTGTGCTCAAGACTCTGACTTGCTGCCCTTGTTAGAAATCCTTTTCTTACAAGACAGAGTCCCTTTGCCGAGTCTCCTGTGCGTTTTCCTCTTTGGTGATGTCAGTGATACCTAAAACAGGCCACTGTGTTCAAAAAGAGCCACTCTTGCAAAGATGACTAACTTTGTAATGGTTGAACTGGATTCGGAAAAGAGGGCTTCTGTCCATAAGTCCTCAAAGAAGTGAGCTGTTTGCAGGTCCCCATTGCAAACCTGGCCTGTCCAACCACAGCAGAAGAAATGCTTTGTGCTCCAGTCTCTGCAGCACCTCCTGGAGCATCTCCTGTCCAGTTGTGCACAAAGGCTCACTCTTGATGTCCACTTCAGTTCATCAGCACAGGAAGTGAGTGCTTATGAAAAGGCCTCTACGTTCTTACTGATCAGGGTGGGAATGTATGGCAAACTTGTAGCTTAATGTGCAGTTCTGGAATATATTGCAATAGTTTCAGGGTGCCCTATCCCTCCACTTAGTTTCATCTTGCATTTTTGTTTGGACTGTCTGTATTTTAGCAGGGTTCTAAATTTAATCTTTGCTCTATGCTGCCACTCAGAGGTTTGTATGAGGTCCCATTCAAGGTAACTAGGGTTGGGAGGTCACAAGTAGAAGATTCCTGAAGAAAACTAGAAACGGCCATTTTTTTTCCTGTGGAATACATTCCCTTCTACTGTTCCTTAACGGTAGAGGAAAGAAAAAGGATCTGAGAGCTGGGGCCTGGGGATGGAGAATTGACTAATCTTGTCTCTTTATCACTCTACCTTTTAAAAATAATTATTCTTGCACTTACGGGGCTTCTAAACAGGCACAATTAGGAATTATGCTAATAAAGTCTTTTGTGACATGAAAGCTCACTTCATTGTTTATGCTTCCTCATGACTGTTTTAGTACTCTGCAAAAACCTAACATCCCTTCCTTTTATGGAATTTCCATAGGATATTCCATAGGAAAGGATAGGTTTTGATGTGCAGAGAAACAGACCTGCTGTTGCAAGAGTCATGTGCACCATTCCCCCTTCAGTAGCAGGAATTGGATTTAGGAGTACCATCACCACGAGCACTGGTCCCTTGATATTAGAGCTAAAGGGGGCAGCTCTGTGAGTGACACTGAAGAATGGCATACAGGAGGGTGACAGTAGGGACATTCTTAGCACTGTGCCACTGTGCTGTAGACAGGCAAATTAAGGAATGCCATTTTGCAAAGGTATGTGTTGGAAGTATGGCATTTCTCTTCATTCTTCTATGGGATATTTGGATATGTTTTATATCACTGTCATTCTTAAGTCATTCTTACATGCTTTCAGACGTAGTTTTCTGGAGGTGAAGGACTCTAATTGTTAAAGGCCTCAATATTCTTCCATGCAAAATGGGAAGTTCGTGTTAACCAGGCAATCGAGCCTGGTTCTGCTGCCTGCACAATGCCAGGAAGCCTTGGGGAGGCAGTAGGCAAACACAGGGTAAAAGAATATAGTAGTTTAAAGATACCAGTTTCCAAGGATGCTGAATGTCTTGGATGTGACTGCCCTTTTAACAAATTCCTACCTCTTAGTCAAACAGTATTGTCGTTGAAATATGAGTGGCTTTGGTGACACACAAAGCATAGATTTCTTCCTCAGCTATGTTGTCTTCTACTACATGCATGCAGACAAATAAAGCCAAAAATGACATACCTGTTCCTTACTGAGGGGACTCGAGGCAGTAAGCTGTAGAAAGGAAGATGATGGCTACTGTAGATTTTGGGAGGAAAGAGTGGGGAAAATAAAAATGCAAAGAAATCAAAAGGTAGATAGAGCTCTTTTTCTTTCCCCCAAATTTAAATGCTAGTTTTGTGTCAGAAAGCTTTCCACAAAACATCCCTAGGGTGTTAAAAATCAATTTTGTTTAAAAACTGCTAAAATAAATATTATTTGTCTGTAGCATCTAGCAGTTAGGTTCCTTTTACAGCTTTGTTCCCTTGTTTTGTTCCTTAGACATGGAGTTATTGGGTGTGGGGACTGTGGTTAAAAGAATTCATTGCAAATTTCCTTGCTTTTCTGAATGTTTTCTTTAACTTGAATAGGACAGTTTAACAGGCCCTGGCACCAACTTATTTGAGCCATATGAACTTTGTCTAACTACAGGCAGCACAATTCTAAAAACTCCTTGAAATGACCACAGAGTTGCTTGTGTGAGCACTGCTGCATTAATTTCCCTCTTGCTTTCCCATTTGTCTCAAAGACTGCTCTGCTGATATTCTTGTCATAATCTTTTGCTGACCAGAGATTATATTCAAACAAAATCTTGCCTTTAATCTTACGGCAAATTTCTTTCTTCCCTTCGGCTTCCCTGACTCATTGAACCCCATACTAGTGTCACTGGCTCAACACACTAAAATATTCATTAGCGTTCAGATTTTCAATCATCTAAATCAGCTGTTTGTTTCCACTACTGTTTGCAAAATCCCCTTGGACTGCAAAGACGACTTTGATCAGACACTCTGAACTTAGGCATCCCCCAGAGAAAAAACAAGATCCTGCAATTGGGTGGCAGTCTGGTGCTCAATGTGGTGCTTAAGATAGTTCTATATTCAAAAGCAAAAGGTTGTGAGAGTGGAGTGAAACTGAAAGAGGATTAGCATATAAGCAATTAAGGCAAATTTTTTTTAAACGTGGCACAGTCAGAAATTTTGAAGAAACCACTAGTCAGCAAGATAAGAGAAGGTGCATGAGGAGCTATGCTGGACAACTACCATAGAGATGTGGAAGGGTAGCAGATACCAACTGCAGGAAGGATTGACAGCATTGTACCATTTAAAAGTCACTTGAAGGATTTCTTTAGAATATGCTTTTAAAAGTTTTGTTAAGTTTCAGAAAGCGCAAAGTGGTGAAATTACTTTACACCTGAAAGCATCAGAGTAAGAGGGTCTGATGAGAAAATGTCAAGGTATGGATGTATGATTGAGCATTAATATAATAAAGTCCTTTATTTTGACTGTCTCTTAACATGGAGCACGGGGGGGGGCTAGGTAGGGCTTGATAAACAGTGACCAGTGATCTTTAAATGGCATCTAAAAAAAATAATAAATTAAATTAAGAAGGCTGGCTGCTCCATATTCAGGTTGGAATTGTCTGCACTAGCAGGTTACTGGAAGACAACATGGAATGTCATTGTAAGGGGCAGCACTTTTTGCAGTTATTAATAAAGCATTTTCTTATTTGAGTATTTATAGTATTTATGAGTATTGCGGCATTTATTTGTATGATGCTGGACAGCATGAACAAACGAGAAGAGTCAGACAAAGAAAAGCCTTGCTTTTGCAAGGGGGGAGTGGAAAGAAGAGGAAAAAATGGAAAAGAGAAGAGGGGGTCTCGAAGCTAAAAGAAAGCAGTAAATTAGTATTTTAAGTTACGCAAGCTCAGTGTTGCTGTGTTTCTTGGTGTTGCTTTCCTATCAGTATATGTTACTTCAGTTTCACGTGCATTTAGATTAAATAGCAAAGGAGATGGGACATTCCACTGCAAATCAGAGTTGGGCCTGGGCAACTTTATACCTTCTGCTCAGAACATCTGAGCAAATCTTTGTTCTGTGGCAATCTGGGAGTCCGGGGGAAAAAAGGACAGGACAGAGAGTGGGATGACTTATATTTTGAGGAACATGATCCAAGGATGGACTTGACAGCTGTAAATCAGAATTTGTGGCCACTGTGGATAACAAAACCACCTGATGAGCAAGCCACCCTCTGAAAAGCTGAAAGCTCTCAGTCTGAAATCATCTTTGCATCATAGATTTACCTTCAAGGAGTAAATGTCCTCTGGTCATCTTCATCCTTGTTTGAAAGCATCACACACAGTTCTTTTTGGTATTGTGATGGTTGGAGCAGAGGTGGGTCTTCCTGCGTGCTCAGAGTGTGATATTAGAATACTCTCATCTAGAGCTAGGGAGTTTTGAGACCCTGGAAGTGCTCTCTTAAGCACATATATATCTCTTAAGGCTATGATTTCCTTCTTAGGCATCCCATTATCCTTGTCATCTTGAGTGGGATTATTGGTCTTCTTTTCCTGTTTATATGTTTAGGAGACTACATTTCAGCAGACCCATGGCTTGAGTATTCAGAAGCTTAAAGAGAAGCTACGGCTCCACTGTTCTGTGCTCGCATCCAACCTGCGTGATAATCAGAGCTGTGTAAATCAGCATTTGATGGAGAGTTATGGTGGACAGAGTTAAGATAAGCCAGCAAGAGCTTTGTCACTGTATTTAGAGTGGGAAGGTGATGAATAAAGACTTCCAGGTCTCAGCACCTGTGTGTGCCAGCAGCTTGCCGCATAAGCCTTGGTCAGAGAGAGCAGAAAGCCCTATCTCACTGTGCCTCAGATTCATGATTAGTATTTTAGGGATGTTAATGCTCCTCAGCAGGCTACGTGGTCTTTTGAAGGCTTAGTTCATCATTGCTTCCAATACCCTCAGCGATGCAGCTGCGGAGGTACTGGAGAGAAGGGGAGTGTTGCTCTCGTTGTTGTGGTGTGGAGGCTGCAGGGAAAGGAGAAGGGCAGAGGGATGAAGGGACAATCTCTGGGACCCGTGAAAGTCAAAGCACTGCGCATACGCGTGGCTGCTGGCCCCTCTGCATATTAACAGGGTGTCTGAAATGGATGAAATGTCTTCAGTGGACCTGCCCTCCCCCTTGCCTGTGTTCCTCCACCGTTTCTCTGTGTCCTTTGCTCCCACCGCTCTGCGGCGCTTACTGCCTCCCTCCTCCTGCACCCACCCCTCTGCTCACAGCCAGGTTCATCAAAAGACAAGCGGGTCTCCATGGTAACGGGGAGACAGCTGAAAAATGGCAGCTAAATGCAGCTGCCCCTCATTTAATATCGACTCTGGCACTGACAGAACAGATAATGGGCAATAACACACCATTATGCTGCGGGGAAATGAAATGCTTCAGCAGACGCCTGTCATGCTGCAGGGATTTATTTGTTACTGTACCAGCAGAGATTTCTCTCCCCTTCTGTCTATCACTTTCTGTCATTCCCTCTTCTTTTCCTCTTCCTTCTTTCCTTTTTTCCTGCCTGTTTCTGCACTTGTCCCTTCTTTGCTTTCTTGTATTTGTCTTTTCCTTCTTCCTTTTTTTTCTCCTTTCACCACCTCTTTTCTCTCTTACCTCATCTGTCATGTTCTCCGACTCCTATGTTACACTGGATTTCTTATTCCTGGTATTGGAGTGTGTTATGTCTGAAGCCTGAGAGCTCTGTGAAGCTCCAAGCTTTGTGTTCCTTTCAGACTTTTCATTTTTTTTCTAGTTTAAACCTACTTCTGTCTCTGTGCAAATGTCGATATGAGTGTAGTAAAGATGATGTTTGCTTGATGAGCCTTCAGACAACATATTTCTACGGGCTGTGTTTTAATTTGACAAGTACAACACAATGTAATGAAAATTTTTGGTGGAAATATAGAGGAAAGTGCTAATAGAAGAGTTGTTCTCCTATTCCTTCTGGCACAAGAGTTTGTGTGCTTTATTTACAGCTGGCCACAGAGGGCCCAGAGGGTAGGTAGTTTGTATCTGGGTTGTGGATCATTTTGGTTTCTAAATGGTTCCTAATGCTGGTGGTCTTCCGCATCTTGATTATCCAGAGGTAGTTTCACTTTGTGATTGCTGTGGAGTTAGTTTTTTGAAATGTCCTGCTTGTGCAAATCTGAAATGTCACAGAACCAGGGGCACTGATGATAGCACGTAGTCCTCTCTTGTAAGACCTATCTCCTGCAAACAGAGCTTTGAACTAAGCAATGAACTTGCAGGTACCTACCTTTTAGCTGGAATGACTATGAAACTCATTGCTTTGACTCAAAGGCTGCTCTTCTGTCAGCAAAGGGCTGTCTGTGTGGATGCTGTTCCTACAGGCAAAAGCATGCTCCTTTCAGTACAGCCTGTTTCCTCCATGTCTTTGTGCAAAGAAATATGAAATTCTGACAGACATGGGTGTAGTTTCGTTTGCGTGAGCCACCTTTGCAGGTTGTCAGTGTCCAGACATGCATTTGATGGGTAGAATAGGGGAGCTGTAGCACCATCTTTTCCCACAAAATGCATGCCATCTGTGCAGCATGCATTCCTAATGGGGTGATGTGGCAGAGCTGTGCCAGCTGCCCCGTCCCTACTTGCTGCAGTTAACACTGTAGTTATGTCACATCACTCCATCCCTGCCTGATGCTGCTGTCCTGGAAAACCTGTGTGATGTGGAACCTGCTTGAGGCCTCGCTTGTGCCTGGAGAGCTTTCTTGACCCTCCAAAGAGGTCGTTTGAATACAGATGTCATTTATAAACTCTTTTGCTAGTGTGCCTGGTCCCTTATCAAATGAAGTCATACCAGCAAAGTTGTATTTTCTGCCAGTATAATGGCATCTGTGCTCATAGTTTTGTCATTGTTGATACAGTGGTTACAGGAAATGCTGGATGTTTTTTTTTTTTACACCCAAATGATATATCTGTGCCATTAAATCTTAAGGTAAGAGCAGGCCTGAATTCTCTAAGTGATGTATTTATACACATTGTACCAAATGGACCTACAGGGGGGTCGTTCTTCTTTTCCTTATGTGTGATGGCCTCAGAAAATCTAACTTTTTCTAAGCAGATTCTTAGAAAGCAAATTTTGCAATGACTTGATTCAATACAGTTTGAAGCAGTACAGACCTTACAGACTGTCTTGTTAGTCTGGCATGGGGTTCCTCTAACCCAACCTTTGATAAAACACATTGATCCTGTCCTGCAGTTCATCTACATTTTGGGTATTGGGATAATTTCTGACCTAAAATTCCAGAGCTGTGGAGTAGGCTCCCATTGCTTGGATCTTAGCAATTTTCCAGAAGAGTTTACATCTCTGAGTAAAATCTGTACAGTGACTCTGAAGTCCTCAACTGCTAGCCAGCCCTTGCTGTGGTTAGTAACAGATGAGTTTGGGAGGTAAAATAATAAACATCGGAGGAAAGAAGGTAATGAGAACAAAGATCCTTTTGGCTTATGTCCTTGCATTCAATCTCTCTGCGAAGGAGACAATTTAACTAGACTATTTCTAGAATGTCAGCATACATCCTACACATCTGATTTTCTTTTATTTACTGCTTTGCTGCGTGCTCCTCAGAAGTCTTGTTAGAACTCGCACATGAAACGGGCGACTTTGAGACATCACAGCTTGGTGTGCAGTTGATTGGTAAAATACTGTTCATCCTTACTGCTACTTTGGTTATGCTCTAATAGACTTTGGGAATAGCTCTTGGGTGGCTATGGATTTCCCAGTCTTTCACTGGTTTTCCAAGGGTCTTTAAAATTGATCCCTGTTGTAAGATATTAAAACAGCAGGGAACTGATTTCCAAGGAGCTTAGTTTTGGGTTTTAAAGGAAGCAAGTTGGAGTCCAGAAATCATTAATTGATGTTATTCCATCCACCTCTTTGAAGTTGTGAGATTTTTAGATATAAATCCTGTTCAGAGCTATCTCTCCACTTTTGAAATGCCAGTGTCCTGACCCCCATTTCAACTCCATGCCCTGCCAGCTTCATGAGCCACGGTGCTTATTAGTGAAATAAGCAAACATAAAAGTGTCTGGGGGTTTCTTTTTAATTTTTTTTTCCTACCTCCTTCTTCCCTCCCCAAAACCTACAGTTATTATGTGCCATCATGAGAGAGGAAACGGCTTGTTAAAAAGAAAAGCCCTGATTTTTTTTTTTTTTTTTTTTTTAAATGAAGAATACCATCAGGAGCAGGCTATGATTAATACACATAATTGAAACAAATTGCAGCTAACTGCAGAAAAGCATCTCCCAGCTGTTGACAGAAGGAAATTGCTGACAGCCTTTTCCCATTGAATGAAGAAAAGACAGAGAGAGAGAGAAAGGAACCTTGCCCAGCCCACGTAAATAGACAGCTACTGCTTCCACATGCATGAGTGTTCAGATGCACACACCCAACCAACATGCATGTAGGTCATCACACGTGTGTCTGTTTACATGTACAGCTGTCTCACGTGTGCAAACCCAACTTTTGCACGCATTTATGACGACTGTATGTCTTTGTATGCAGGATCCTTGCATGTCTGTGGTTCCCTGCTTTGCTGAACACGCTGTGTGCCCACACGCAGCGTGACAGTCATGTCAACTTAATGAGAACTGCCCTGGAAGCACTGTGTGCTCCACCAGAGAGGAGTTTCCAGCTGCATGTGCTTGCACATGTAAAGTGGCATGTTCACATATTCACAACAGAGACACTATCTTCTACAGGGAGACCTTCCTCTGGCTGTAGCTTTAGAAGGATAAGGCAGGCTCATTTTTGGCTTTTAAAGTGTCATCCATCACTGCCCTATTCTTCTGTCCCTTTCACCTTTTGTTTTTAATGCTCTTTATCCCTCATTAACAGCCTAAGTAGAAAACACTTATATACAGGAGACGAGTCTGAAGCTAGAACAGCCATCACTGGTTGAAATGCCATACAGATGGCTAACAAGCGTATCTCAGAGCCTTTCCTGGATCAGAAAGTTGCTTTGGAGAGGAATTTCATACCTATAGTTCACTCAGTAGCTGGCTTCTCCTAAGACAATCAATGAGTGGGTTGCATTAATTGTTTCGCGGAACAGGTTTGTCATGTATGGATCACTTCTAACTGGCCCATCCAGTGATCTGCTCCCACACAGCCATTTGGTTGTTCCAAAGCGAGCAACCCATTGCACTGAGTGGGCCACAGGAATGGTAATGAACAAAAGGTGAAGTTAGAGACATCCAGCAGATGGTTAGTAAGATCTAGCAAATTGGTTGGCAAAATCTGCATTGAGGATGATGTTCTAAGATTTACTGAACGTGCTTTCTTGTGGTCACCTGCTGATTTCATAATCTGAGCTTCTATTGGCGACTTCATAAGGGAGTTTTGACTTATTTAGCATCAAGCAGGAACATCAAGTACGAGTTATTCCACATATCTACCTTTAAAGCTGATTACTGTGGCGTGATGCCAGATGGTAAAAAAACCAAATAATTCTTCCTATAGTGGTTCTGCCCATTGAAATAAGGCCATGAAGTCTGTAACCACATGTATATTATAAGTGTTATAAAAAAAACTTGCTTGAACTAGTCCCTAATCTGTAATTCCCCCTTCTTTTGTGCCGCTTTTCACTGTAAACACATCAATAGGAAGCAGTAAGCAAACAAACATCCCTCTATCAGAGGTGCACGTCGATCCCAATGGAAGCTTAACAGCTCAGGCAGATGCAGCAGTAGGGAAATAACTGATAAACTCAGATGCTACAGGTTATGGATTGTGTTTATGAGTTAGTTAGGGCTGGAGCCATTGACATCTGAAGTACTACCTGGGAAAGGGTGCGTCCCCAACCCAGGGAGCATGGGAAGAGTCTCAGAACATTTTAGTGAAAAACCCAAACACTGAAAGAATTTAAAATAATACCAAGTGGATGGTGCTGGAAGGGAGGTAGCTGACTCGGGCTATTGCCATAATAAAAAATCGCTCCAAGGCAAACTAGACTATGAATTTACCTATTCCAAAACTAACATGTATTTTTTGTTTGTTATATACTACAAAAATTATGTTACATTTGTAATTCTAAGGGAAAGTAAGCTAACCAAGTATATTCACATGGAGGGGTGAGCTGGCTTGTGTTTACTGAAGGGTAAGATGATGTGTGTGAGCAGCTACCATGAAGGAGCCAACGTGGTGTTTGTGCAACCCTTGCCTGTTGCACAGAAACATGAGTGCCCATCCTCTCAGTCAGGGTCACTGCTTGATGTGCAAAAGCCAAGTCTCCCATTGCTGTGATTTCTTTCTGCCCTTTTAAACTCCCCTTACAGCTAAGAAAGATCATCTACCCAACTGCACTTTACTCCTCAGTGGTTATGCAATGCTGATGTAGAGCTATATGCACAAGATACAGTCTGCTCTAGAAAGAGTTCTGTTTATGTATTGTTTGTAGCCATTTTTCTCTTTTATGGAGGTGAAAAAGCATACAGGGATGGAGTCTGGAAGCTTGTGTGCCTGCAGGGCTGCAATGCCTTGAAGGATAAGCAGGACTAGTCATGCTGCCCATGTCCTTCATCACAGCTTGTTCTGAGTGGTGCTTGCATGACTATCAGAAATTGTAGTTGGTTGATGATAACAATTCCTGTCAAGGATAATTTTTGTCTTTTGGGGCCTGAGAGCCTCAGTTCTGCCAAATGAAGCAATTTCAGCATGTACTTATAAACCACACTAAAATCACTTGGGACTAAAGGTACTTTATGGAGTTGCTACAGTTTTATAAGAGCTTGAAAATGAGTTCTCAACTCATCCCCATTGAGAAACAATCTTAGGGGCCAACAAGTTTTTTCTACCAGGTGCTAAGAAATTTTACGGTCAGCAGTAATATTTGCTGATATCTCTGCAACTCTGGTGCCTGGAGGAGGCACCAACTGTGTCTTATGGTTTATGCATCACAGTAGGGTCAAGACAAGCAGATCACAAACATTTGAAATCTAGCTAGTCATCTGTAGGACAAAGAATCAGGAAAGTGATGCTCTAGAAATGCATGTGGACAGCAGCAGGAAAAATTGTGATCCTCTGTGGGCCACAGATGGGAGAGTTTAAAATTGTCAGTTGCGATATAATGGCACAAATGCTTCCAGTATTGGTATGTACTATTTGCAGGGAGTTTTCTTGCTTCTTTGTCCTATCTGGGTAGTCAAATTACACAGTTTTCCTTTTGTTTGTGGGACTGAAATATAGTTACAAGCAAGAAAAGTTGGGTAAAATTGTGAAAAATATATTTAATGGAGTGTTATTATTTTTTGAGTCCAATTGCCTGAGTTTAAGGATAAAACTGTGTGTGTATACATATAGATCAGTTATATAAATTAATATAATTATATGTAATTTACCCCCTCTTAGTTTTCTTAGCTCTGCAGAACCAACACAGTTCTGAGACAATAAGTTATACTTTGTTCTGACATACGTATTAACAGAATAGCTTTTAAAATTACAAAGTCAAGGCCAAATTCTCCCAGCAGTCCTCCTTCAGCAGCTCGATAAGAGATCATGACATTATGAAAGTATGTGTAGAACTGGGTCTGCCAAAATTCTGTTGCTAGAGACAGCGTGCAAAATGATCTCAGCTTGTCTGTGACTCCACAAAGTAGCTGCAAACCTAGCAGTTACAGGGAAAGACAACTACTTATTTTTATTGGAACTGAGCACTTTTGACCAGATAACTGTCAAGAGACAATTAACCTGGAGGCTCTGGAGGTTTCTTTGGAAAAGTCCTTTTTCAGGAACATCTTGTATTTTAAAGCTTTCCACATAGCAGGGTCTTTAATGACCCTTCACCTTGGCTGTGAACAAAGGTACCCAATGATTTGCACTGTGGATCTCAACCAAAACTGCCCTCCCTCCTTCCTAAAACCTCTGACCAGCTTTCAGTTCCAAAACTAGAAGACCCCAGTGATGGTGGGTTAATAGAGTTGTTAAAGTGTGTGAATCAGATTGAAGAGGGACAACACTTCATTAAAACAAGGGTTGCAAATTATTTACAAAATAAGCACTACTTAGGAGAAGGATCTGGGAGTCCTGGTAGATAGCACAATTTCCATGCACCAGCAGTGTGCCCTTGTTGCCAAGAGGGACAATGGAATCCTGGGCTGCATAGGTAAGAGTGTGGCCAGTAGGTCGAGGGAGGTCATTCTCCCCCTCTACTCTACACTGGTGGGGCCACAACTGGAATACTGCATCCAGTTCTGGACTCCCCAGTTCAAGAGGGACAGGGAACTACTGGAGAGAGTCCAGTGTAGAGCGACAAAGATGATTAAGGGATTGGAGCATCTCCCCTATGAGGAAAGGCTCAAGGAGCTGGTGCTCTTTAGCCTGGACAAGCAAAGCCTGAGGGGAGACCTTATAAATAAGGTATCTAAAGGGTGGGTTAAGGAATGTTGGAGCCGGACTCTTTTAAGTGGTTTCCTGTGATAGGACAAGGGGCAATGGGCTCAAGTTGGAACATAGAAAGTTCCATTCAAGTATGAGGAAAAACTTCTTTATGGTGGGGGTGATGGAGCCCTGGAACAGGCTGCCCAGGGAGGTTGTGGAGTCCCCTTCTCTGGAGATCTTCAAGACCCTCCTGGATGCAGTCCTGAGTGATGTGCTCTAGGTGGCCCTGCTTTAGCAGGGGGGTTGGACTCCTCTAGATGATCTCTAGAGGTCCCTTACAACTCTGACAATTCCACAATTCCATGAAAATATGCAAATCTCCCTGGAGTTTAGATTAGAATAAGTATATCTGCTGTTTAAAACAAAACAAGCTCCCAAACTGCAGAAATCAAGATCCAGAGCGAAATCTTCTCCAGGAAAATAACAGCAGCACCTTTCTGAACTGAAAGAGAAACACACATTTTTCAGCAGTGGTTGTAACACAAGGGCCGTGTCACATTTCCTGCAGGGAGATTTGAAAAGTTGTTTTTACAGCACCTGAGCATTGCGTGTAAGAGTAAGCATTTTACATCAGTTCTGACCTTCTAGCAACAGGCTTATGAAAAATGACATGAACACCAATACCAGCACGACTGCTGTCTTACATCCAGCAGGATACTTTCACTGATTACCATAAAATTACTCCTAATTTTTTATCAGGGCCAGCACGTTCAGAGTTTGGCTTGTAGTACTGTAGAGAAGCACTGATTTGGCCGTTGTTTTTAATTTCTTTTTTATTTGATATCCAATGTTGATAACTTGTACATGGCTTTAATAAGATTGTGCTACCCAGTAGCCTGAAATAATAAAACCAGTTCATTCTTGGTGCTGTCACATCAAGATAAGAAAGTCATTACATTGATGGCTTAAAGTTACTAATTTTGAATGAATTAATAGAATAGCTGCGATCTATTACTCCAAAAAGCATAGATAATTTCAGAAATTTATGAATAGAAGTGAGCTGATAACTATTTTAAGAGCTATTCAGTATATATTAAACATTATTTTTTATTGCATTGAAATAAATGTATTAATAAATATATATCTCAAAGCATCACATGGAAATAACCAAGAAACAATTACAATAATGAATAACTTTCTCAGTTGAGTATAAAAAATGTCCACCATAATGAAATATTTATTTTCAAAATCTTTTTGGTTTGGTGGGGATTGAAGAGATGTTGTATACTTCCAATGATCAGCTGGAATCCTTTTGCCAAAGTACCTTTTCTGTTCATCGGCATCTTTACCGGATAGAGATGCTAAACTGAAACATTTCTTGCATTGCTCTTGAGCTTCCTGCGCTCTCTGACCTCAGATAAATTTCTCAACCCACTCCTATTTCTCAGTTTTGTGTAGATTGCCTGTAAAATCTTAACAAGAATGCTTTGTTTTCCCTAAATGCCTAGATGAATTAGATGCTCTGTCCAAGGGATGTTTGTGGAGCTTCCAGCAAACTGTTACTCTGCATCATCTAGCTCCTATCTGTACCTACAGGGAGTTATAGGCCCTTTTAGAGCCTCTCTTACTGCAGTGCAATAATAGTAAAAACCCAAAGCATTTGATAATAGTAGCTTGTGCTGTCTTTTGCACGTACAGGCAGACTACTGCACAAAGATTGATGTCTACTTTTTCACATTATCATGTGAATTCTGTGTGCCTGGGATTTGCTCTTGAAATTTGAGATACGTTGGTCTTGATCTTCAAGCATGTTGGTGGCATGGAGCTATTGCAGAAAATTATGTTGGTGAAGAGAGACTTCAGAAAACGCGATGTGTTTGGTTTGCCCAATCTTGCACTGAGCTGGCAGCACAGCTGAGAACATGCAGATTTTTTTCTGAGCTCTTCCTGGCCAGGAAAGCCCTTGGACAACTGATGAGATCATCCTCATTAAATTTAGGTGTTTGTGCATCCGAAGAGAAGAAGTCTCCTTCTTATTTGGAACCTTACTTACTTGGAGCTGCACTCTTCATGGGATGACCCTCCTTGGCATTGTTAGAAGAGATTATTTGACAGGTTTTATTATTTTTGGTGTTCCTAACTCTGGTGTATGCAGTTTAGTTCTTTTAATTAATGTATTTATCTATGAGCTAGTCCCACAATAGCAGAGGTATAGGATGGCAGGGTGATACTTCTCTTCACCTTTTCTGCTCTGTGTGTTTTTGTTTTCTATTAGGAACTTTGCTCCTTCTATCAGCTTTGCATATATTTACACAGACATGTATTTCTTTGTGCATAGGCTTAATGTCATTATATACCTCGTGAGAGTTCCCTGTCCTCTCTGCTTTCCTTTCTTGTTTTACATGGGCCTTGTCTTTGCACACAGCTTTGCTACAGCCAAGCTGTAAAGAAGATAATAAAGTGTGTGCGTGGCAAAATAAGGTGGAATCAAACCCTTGTATACCTGCTCTCTGTCATTTTTTATGTGCATCTTTCTCTCTCTTCTGTCTGTAGTGGTATCTGTAACGGTCTAGAGTCGTTCCTTCCTTCAGCTTTATGTTTTCAGCATTGTGTTAATTGTTTGTGGTGTATGGGTTTTTCGGCAGCGTGTGGTGGGAAAGGTCAGCTGTCAGAAACAGGCCTGTCCACAACTGATAAGGCATTTGAGAGATTGGATTTGACTCATTAAGCACCTTCCCCGTAGACATGGATTCTGCTCTGCCGCAGAAAAATAAAAATAAAACCTAAAGCAGGAAGGGAAGAAGCCCAGGATGAAGTTGGAGCGTGTGTCAGAAACACCGGCCTGCCCTCCATCTCACCCCAGAGCTCCCAACGCTTCCACCACTCTGCATCCTCCCATACTACGGATGTCTGTGCTTACACCCAGAGGCTGTGTGCATTCATTCTTGTATTTACATCTGGTCAAGACACAAATTCTTTTTCTCCATGTATGTGTGTATGTATAAGTCCTCGTGTGTGGATGCCCTGGGAGATGCATCTTATTCCTGCTCTCATCTGTGCACTGTAAGGTGTATGAAGTGGTTAATTCTCCCACATTTTACGTGTTTGCATGCACAGCCCCTCCAAGCTGGTTTTCTGCGTTTCTCACTCACTTGTGAATCTCCTCACGCTAATGCCTGCCTCCTTTTGTGCTGTAGCAAAGGGCATGTTTCCTCTTTTTTGTATGTATGCATTGTGCTTGTTCAGATCCACTTTATCTGCCTTTCCACAGAAACATGCTGTGCAACTGCACTGCCTGTACCTGCAAATAGACTGCCCTGGTAAACACACCTGAACATGCTGCTATATAGACATAGCAGAAGCCCAGCTTGTAGCACAGAAATGCATGCATTTTTGCCCCTAAATAATTACTGTCCAAAACCACTCTGCCAGCTTGTAACAGTCCCTTGCCTGTGGTTTTGTTTCGAGAAGAATCATTGTGCCTCAAATTGGGTTTGGATACTGCTACTTGCATAAATGCTCTTAATGATGTCTGACAAAGAGCAGAAATGCAGGGCAGCG
>BJBW01007397.1:108542-155281 GCA_004320125.1 Scolopax mira | reverse complement strand
CCCCCTCCTGTGCTGCTCTGCCTCCTCACTACTGCTTTTCACCTTCCTTCGCATCTCCCTTTTCCCGTGGGCACGGCTTTCCATGCAGCTCGCTGGTATCCAAAAGGACAATTTTGTGGATCATTATTGTGTTATTAGAGTGATCAGTGTTAACTATTTTTCTACTCGCACTTCACGCTGGAAAGGTGCCCAAAGGGCTCCCTGCTCCAACAGCAAGCGGGACGCCTGCTGGAAGGCTGCTGCTAACACAAGTGCCTGTGCATGCACAAACACACTCGCTCGCCTCTTAACAGTGCTGCCTCTCTGCTCCTGCCCTCCCAGCCCCTTTCTTTGAGAGCTTCCAATGGTTTTCTGAAATAGTGCATTTTAATGGAAGCAGGAATTTCTCCTCCCGCTGGCCTTCTTAGGTGTGCTTTTATTCCGAATGCACTTTTCAACTTACTTTTTCTCAGTGTTGGTGTAAATCTCTTTTGTTCGCTCCTGCAATCACTCTTGGAAAGCTGTCCCTGTGTTTTTTTCCAAGCATGACCAATCCTATCGCACATGCAAGGAAGATTGTGATAGATACTTAATGCTGGGAGTCAGAAAGTCTAAGGAAAACCTTGTCCTTGGTATGCTAAGGAACAAAAATGCCACCAGGGCATTCTATTTGATGAGCTGAATGTTAGTGCTCTTGAATCAACAGCCAGTAATCTCGGAATTGTCAGAGCTGGAAGGGACCTCTAGAGATCATCTAGTCCAACGCCCCTGTTAAAGCAGGAATGCCTAGAGCACATTACTCAGGACTGCATCTAGGTGGGCCTTGAAGATGTCCAAAGAAGGGGACTCTATGACCTCCCTGGGCAGCCTGTTCCAGGGCTCCATCACCCTCACTGTAAAAAAGTTTTTCCTCATATTTGAGCATAACTTTCTACATTCCAGCTTGAGTCCGTTGCCCCTTGTCCTATCACTGGAAACCACTGAAAAAAGTCTGGCTCCAACATCCTTCAACCCACCCTTTAGATACTTATAAATGTAATTATTAATATTAACAATAATAAGCAGGTCTGAATAGGATCAGGGTTAGTATTTGGTGTTTGACTTCTGTTTTTTAGTAGGCTGGAAGAGTAAGGATAGAGTGATATTGGGGATTGCACCTGGGACACAGATTGCTGCTAAAGAATAGTAAATCTTTTTTAGGTGGGGAATATAGTGTTGCTTGCTGGAGTGCAAGTTGTTTGTGTGGGTTTTTTTGTTTTTTTTTTTTTAAAAAAGCATGGTCTGTTGTGAGAGCCGGCCTGGTAAATAAACTAAATCTTGAGTTCTATGTTCATGGTGCTGCAGTGTTCTCTCTGGCTGGTTTGCACTTTGCAGACTGAACATTCAGCAAAGAAACGTTTCTGCTGGGTGGTGTGTTCAGACCAGCATCCTTATGTTTTAGATTGATGCACCAGGAAAAAAAGTAAACTGGAAGAAACGTAGAACAAAATAAAAACATAAGAAAAAATAAATACAGCAGCAATGGGAATTGTCCTCACTCATGCTCGACAGTGAGGAATCTAGAGGAGTTCTTCATAGTATCTGAGCTCTCAAAATTAGTAGAAATTACCAGACTTTTCCTGCACCTTCTGGAGCTGAGTGTGAGAATAACAAAACAGTTCAGAGAAATGAAAATAAAAAAGTATACTTTGTTCATCTAAAACAAATTGTAAATTTATATGAATTTATCAAATTGTTTCAGTCAAATTGTTTTTTAAAATTGATTTATTCAGCATCATTCATTTCAAAATAAACACGTTTCATGCTTTTAGTTTAAAACGGAGCTCTAGGTTTTTAAGAAATGAATTTTTAAGGAAGTGTAAAACAAAATTGTTATATTTCATTTTGGGTTAAGAAAGATATTGTCACAGGATTGGTTTGGGTTTTTTTTGTTTGTTTGTTTCTTTGACCCGTTGATCAGAATATAAATAAAAAAGTCCATCTCTAAGTGCATAGTGCCACGGTCAGACTAATACTTGGAATTTATTGTGTCTTCACCGTTGTCAGTTGTTTGGGATAGTTGTTTGTACTTGGCAACCAACGAAAACAGGTGGAGAGAAGGATGCTCAGGACACTCTGTGTGCTGCATGTACAGGGGGTTGGCATGGGGCTTTTCCTCACAGACGTGGAATGTTTCTTGTTTTGCAGAAAAGCTTTATTAAACTTGGAGTGTTCTTTTCCCATAGGTCTCAAGGACTTAACCTATATTTTTGTTATCTTTGTAGTACAGATGGAGGCAGCTGAGGTTAATTAAGTGCCTCAGGTAGCACAGTAAATCAGTGGCAAAGTCGAGGATAAAATGCTCAGTTTCTGACTGTTACACCTGTAGTTTGTCATTTAGATCAATTTTGGTGAGCAATTAAAAAAATTATGTTACCAGCCATATGATACAATCTTTTGTAGACATATGTCATCTTATTTATTCATTTTCAATATCGTAGTAC
Source organism: Scolopax mira (assembly GCA_004320125.1). Taxonomy (NCBI): domain Eukaryota; kingdom Metazoa; phylum Chordata; class Aves; order Charadriiformes; family Scolopacidae; genus Scolopax; species Scolopax mira. Next base: position 152,819 of record BJBW01007397.1, on the reverse strand, counting down.
CAATACTTTTGTCATCAAAGCATTTTAGCTAAAAGATTTTATGAATGTGTTTTACATCTATTTTGTGTGGTATTAGAGAAAATGATGCTGTTGGGTGATTTCTGTAGTAAATGGTTCAGACTCTTCTTCAGAGCCTTCTGTTCCCTGCTTCCCTTCAGAAAGACAGAAAAGATGGTTTAGAGAGTCAGTGAGGAATCTATGGATCATATTCTTGATTAACCTAGGTTTAAATAATCTCTTACTATGCTGAACATGTGGAATAACTGGGAGATTTTCTGTGATACATATTATATTTTTTTCCCCTCAGAAGAGATTTTTTGAAAGGACAGTCGTATATTGTTGAGTGAAGAAGAGTCTTCCAAGGTTGAGAAGAAAAATAGCTTTTCATTTGTGTGTGTTTTCATTTGTTTAGATGGTGTGAACTACAAGTGTATCTTTATACACTTAAGTGTGTGATCCAGAAATTTTATTACAGCAGTTATGCTTCTAACAGACTATTAGCTCTATTACTGATTGTGAAAGTGATACATGGAAACTGCTTTATACCTTTTCGATTGGACAGTACCTGTCAATTCTTTGAGCATCGGGAGCCTATGGGGATATTCCTCCGTGCTTTGGGTTAAAGATTCCAGCACTGTCATGTCTTATCCTTCACTTTTCTCTCAGTTGTTACTGTGCAGTTGCCCAAATTCATCATGAGAGCTAAGTCATTCTGCAAAGCTAGTTATGGACCTCTTAGGCATGCTTGGTGTCCAGGGGCCAGAACCTTCTCTGTGTTGGAGCCAGCCCAAAGAGCATCATCCAAGGACACAGGCAGCAGCAAGTGGAGGTGGAACCTGAGGCTCTGGAGTGCTTGTGCAGTACCTTTAGAGAAAGCAGCACTTCCTCCTGTTTTCAATAAGTACTTTGGAGCTCAGGGAAATAATAGATTAGTCAGGTTTGACAAAAAGATGAACATTCATTGTATTGCCGAGTCTCCTTAATCTCTTCTGGGCTGAAGTTTGAGGACCTTTTAACAAGTATTTTCATTTAGACTCAAAGGGTAATGTGTAAAGCAGCAGATAACAGAGGAGAGGGCATGATTCATGCTAGGCACTTGGCGATTCTCTAGTGTAACATCATGCTTCCTTTGCTCTTAGTGGTGAGATGAAAGAGCTGTTTGGTTAAGATCAGAGCTGCTACGCTATGTACAAAATTTGAGTTTGGCACTGCTTTGGGCTCCTAAGCTAATGCTGTTCTTTGCACCTCTTAAATATGATGGGATGTTGTCCTCCACTGAGTCTTACCTACAGTTTCTGATGTTGTTACTGTAATTTTTTTTTCTCTGCTTCCAAGTCACAAGTTTTGTAGATACAATAAGTGAGAATGAGGGGAATTGAGGAAACAATAAATGACACTATTTCTGGAAACTCTAACATTACCCAGAATGGTTTAAAACTAGTAAGCAATTGCAAAACTACTTTTTTTACTACTCCTCTATTCCAGATCAGCACTTAATCTTCTCCATTATAACCTCTTTCTTTGATTTTTACATTTTTTTTCTAAAAACTTATTCCCATAATTTCCTTGAAGTTAGAAGTAATATTCTTTTTATAAGGTTTTATCAATGCAATCAGTTCAGTCATCTCATTATGACATTAAGATGATGTAGATGTTCTTACTTTAAAATTGTGGAGTATAAATGCAGTATATGATATGACTGTCAAAGCTTCTACGTGTCAGTATTGCTGTTGGTGATGCTTAGAAGATGCTTAATGCATAGAAGAATGTTTTGCATACTATTTCTTCTGAGCCTCAATAATTACATAAGCTCTATAAGACTTTTTAAACAAATATTTGGGTGATGATTAGGGGTCTAGAATATCCCTCTTATGAGGAAAGGCTAAGGGACTTGGGTCTTTTTAGTATGGAGGAGACTGAGGGGGAATCTGATCAATGCCTACAGATACTTAAAGGGTAGATGTCAAGAGTTTTCAGTGATGCCCAGTGACAGGACAAGAGGAAATGGGCACAAACTTGAACATAAGTTCCACCAAAAAACAAGGAGGAACTTCTTTACTTTGAGGGTGTCAGAGCACTGGAACAGGCTGCCCAGAGAGGTGGTGGAGTCTCCATCTCTGGAGACATCGAAACCCATCTGAACATGTTTCTGTGCAGCCTGCTCTAGGTAGACCTGCTTTGGCAGAGGGGTTGGACTAGATGATCTCCAGAGGTCCCTTCCAACCCCATATTGTTCTGTGATTCTGTAATATTTGCTTCTGATTATGGAGGGCAAAAAAATGTGTATGTGAGGGAGAGAGCATGGGACCTTATGAGAGGGTTTGATTAGTGGTGTCACTGATTCAATGAGGTGGTGTGAAGACTGATCAGACTAGAAGAAAACAGATCTATTTGGATGTAGTATTTTTCTTGCCCAAAGGCTAGAAAGGAGGAATGCAACAAAAGGATTTGGACAACTTAATGGAGGATGCAATAATCTGCTGTTTAGCTATTACTGGAGTCTGTCACCATCTCTTTAAAATAACAGCCTGATTGTTACAACTATCCAGCTTTGTTTTAATAACATGGATCTGTGTGAGCTGCTGTGACTGCTTCTGAGGGCTTTCATTAGGATTTCAGCGTTCAGTCTCTGAACAACTCTTTTGGAGGGTGATGGAGATAGTTCCCCTTTTTTGTCCTTCAGAGGCGTTGGCTGACTTATTTTCTGTGACATTTGATGTACAGTTTTTCCTCCCCTAACCTCTAAGGGAACATCAAATGCACATGGAAGTGACTTGCAACATAAATTGTTTATCATTCTGTAATGTTGTTGAGAATCATAGCTATTATAGGTGACCCCCAGGACAACTTTTGTGCCCAGAAGTGAATTACCTCCTGGTATAGTTCATGGGGGTTGGCCCAGGCTGTGGTTCTGCCCCATCCTTTGGGAGGTGATGCCTTGATCTCTCACAGCTCATCATCCAGAACAGCTTCTAAGTCTATTTTCCCCTTAGTTCACGTGGTTCATATATAGAATTTATTCTTTCCAGACTTCATTATGAATTGGGTCAAAAGATTTCCTACAGCTCAGTTAGACTTTTAAAACTTCAGATCTGTCGTTTATGTTGTAAGAATTAGTATAGAAATGAGGCAAAGATATACGTATGCTGGCATGAAGGCATTTAGTCCTGTCCGTACTTAGCTGAACAGTAACAAAGCAGGAATACCTGTTAATTTCAGCAGTACAAGAAGACCGCTGCAAAATTTCTTCCCAGAAACATCAAGTTCAGTTGTGCTTCCTAGGACCATGATGTTAGCCAGCCATCCCATCAGAAATAAATTTGATTGTTTCCTTGTCATGCTGCTGAAAGTATAGCTGATGCCCAGGTGCAGTAAGTTCATGGCCACTGACTACCACGGCTTTACTGTACTTCTGTACTGATGCCACTGGCATGTCCTCAGGTGAGGAGGGCCCATTATTTAAGCAGCAGGACTAATGCCAGAAGTGGGAGCTTCTGGCTTTTACCTCCTTGCACTTCTGCATTAGCTGTATGCTATCACACTGTTATATGCTTATTGTACTAACTTAATTATCTATCCAAAATATCTTTTGAGCACATTGATACTTTTCCTTCTGTGTTCTGTATTCATGGTGTGAGTTTGGGGGGTTTTTTTGATTGTTTTTATCTCCTGCCTTGGTGGATGATAGTCCTTTAATATCAGTTCTGAGGTCAGTGGCCAACTTTGGAAGCAGGTTTTTCCTTAAGACAAGTTTCATACCTGTAGGATTTTCTGAAGTTATAGAGAGATGTTAAATGGTAGGGAGAAAAGATTCCTGTACATGCTATTTTCCTTGTTAACCTCTTTGACAAAAGGTCAGGGGAGTACCTGGCTGTTTTACTACCTCCATCATTAATGCACACAGCTTTGGCAGAGAAGCCTGATGCTTGACAGTGTTAGACCATTCCTAGATTTTCAGACAGCACCAACTTTTCTGTGCAAAGCACAGCAAACCACTCAGATAAGGTAAATCCCATGAAACATTGAGTGGCTATTAATACTGAAGCAGTGCAGAGTTTGCTTTTCTCACTGACAAAAGACATGCTCCAATGTTGGCTGTAAACCAAGCCCCAGTAAGATAGGGATTGCCTCAGAGTACATGTGTAAGGCACTGGATTTTGACAGAAGGTGAGAGGGTGAGCAGCTGGTTTTTGTTTTGAAGACAGCTTCTTGAAGTTTTCTTCAGTAGACTTTAGAAAAGTCACTGTCCATTTTGTATTTTTCTAAATATTTGCTAATTGTGTCTGAGGACAGAAATACTGTTACACAAGACACTACTTTTGTTGAGTATTAAATTTCATGTCCTTGAGCAGAACCAGTCCTTCTAGAATTTGCTGGGTTTAGCTTAGCAGTCATGAAGTATTTATTGTTAGGCATAATCCAAAAATTTGGAGGCTCCTCTGCTCCCCACTCTTTGCTAAGGTGACTTCTTGGAGACTGGAGAAAAATAGGAGCTTGGTTTCCGTCCACAAATGTATGATAACCTGTGGAATGAGCCCCGAATGGGGAGCCTGGAGCTCGTGAACTGAAATGCTTCCTCTGCAATTGATTTTCTTGGTGGCCATGATTAAATCCATTAAAATGTCTGTGCGTTGGTCTCATACATAAATCAAAATGCCAAGGTTTCTCTACCACCTATTGATGCTGTGAATTCTGAATATTTGAGTCCTCCTTTGTAGAAGGAGTTTTGACAGGAACACATAGCAACAGCTTTGCACATAAAAACTGAAGTTAAAATTACCATCTGGCTCTCCTGAAAAGGCAGTATAGCCATACACAACATGGAGAGATCCCCAGTCTTTACCTCTCCTGGGAAATTGAGACTCAGGAAGCTCTGGGGTTTCTGCAGAGCGACAACAAGATCCAGCAGCTTGGCCTAGGTAGTTGTTGGCTGTGCATTTCGTTTCTGTTCTTGGTGTCAGCGTGTAGTATGAACTGACAGCTGATTTGGGGATTTGAGCAGGTATAGATCGGAGACTTGAGAAATTTGCTTTGCAGGGGGGTGGTGATGCTTCATGTGCTTGCTGTGCCTGTTGGTGATTAGTCAGAAAAGGATAACCTTTTCCCACTTCTTAAGTAATGAGTGACACCATTCAGTCCAGGAAAAGGTGTGTGATGAAAAATTTGAGGATCCTGTGTTTTGCTTCTACTCGTTATTTTTCTGAGGCTTTAAATATGTCAAGGGTTTAAGTCTGAATGGGGAGTTTTGTACAGGGCTTGGATCTCTCTAAATCACAGCTGTTGTGAATTTAGTTATGTGAATGTGTTAGAAAATAAATACTGGGTTCAGATTAATATTAATGATTGAAATAGAACATTTAATTGCTTATATGTGCTAACCTGCTTTCAGATTCTGATTTTTGCAAATCTGTCTAGTATTAAATGCATTAAAAATTAAGTCTTGCAAATCATGTATAAATCAAGAGTTTGCAAACATCTTCTACATGCTATTTTAAATAAATGTTATTTTATGCAGTTGCGTTTTCACACTAGAACAGCTGGATCATCAATTCAAGTTAATATTACTTACTATATACAGGGTTTCACATCCCCCTAAAACCAGGGTTTGATCTGTTTCTCCATGTAACATAAACCATGTCTTCCTGTTGACTTCAAGTTCAGGCTTAAGTTTAGCTGTTCTAGGTTAGCTAGGTTAGCACAGAGGCTACTTGGTACACTACCACTGTTTAAAGAATGTAGAAATATTTATCACAGTGCAATTTGTGGAGCCTTCGGAAATGTATAGCACAAGGGTCGTGAGCTAAGAAATAAAAAGCACTTCACCACTGTCTGATCTTCCAGATGTCACCAGACTGTGCTTGAAAGCATAAGGGAATATGGTGAGACCTGCAGCCTATTCAGGATTTTCTTTTAATACATTGTGGAAAGAACCTGTATCCCTTTTCTCTCTCCATACTTTTTGTTAATTCTCATGTGTTTTGTGGTCATATCCATCAATTATGTCAGAATGTCCTAGAAGACGGAACAGCATGGAAAAGTTGTGCTTGGTAAAAAGCCTTTCGTGTGTCCTGACACAGACTACTGTGTTGTAGCTCAGATGAATTCACAGTCAAGCTTTTTGGTGATTGGAACCTAATTTCTGCACTAAAGCCTTTGATGAGACTGGTAAACCAGTCACCCACACGGCCACTGGTAAACTGGTTAGGAATTAGTGGCTTGGAGACTACAGTTCTAGAGAGTGTTGACCTCAGGAGTTGTGCTTATCAGATATGGCGTGGGCAGACATAAATTTGGATTGGCCAGTGAACCCAGGAGAGATTTTAGTGTGTGGTGATTTGCAAGTTTGAATGTCTATCCAGAGCAGCCACAGCAGGAAGAAAAAAAATAAATTAAATCACCCTAAGGACACGTGAAACAGAGATAGTCAGCAGTCTCCCAAGAGCAGGAAGGATACCAAGGTGGATCAGAATCCCATCTGTGACAAGGGTCAGCAGCAGATGACTGGAAGAAACAGGCAGATGAGGTAGTTGCATGTGGTGGTGGGTTGATAGCACCTTATATTGCAACCAGTGTTACAAGTAAGAGTAATATCTCTCTGAATTTTATCTGCTCCATTTTGATGACTTTGCAGTGTTGCCTTAAATTACCGTTTAGATTTCTAATCTACTCTTTGCCTTCTCCTTGGTACTGAGTAGACCAGTGAGATTTCATCTAAGTGGCTGAGAAAGTGTAAATGAGCCCTATTAATATGTCTTCTACTGAGTGAAAAATCAACCCCCCGCACCCCCCTTCCCAAAAGAGATCAAATGTGTATTCAGTCCTTCGCACATCTATGGCTGGGGGAAAAGGCTCTGTCATAATGATCGTGTTTGACTCCTGCCCTCAGACACTGGCTATTTGATGGGAATTACCTCCAGGTACATAGACTTGATTGAAACATGTTGCCTTCTGAAGGATGAGGAGTGACTGGGCAGGGGAATTATCACCGTGGAGAGGGTTGTTAAACGCTCAGCTCTGACTTCCAGAACTGCAATCAATATCAGCTCTCTGTGCTTGGGCTGGTTGAACACTGACACAAGCATATGCACTCCTTGGTGGTAGTTAAATGTATTCAGGGTAGAATCACAGAACCAAGTAATTTGGAAGGGACCTCCAGAGGCTGTGTAGTCCAACCACTAGCTCAGAGCATGTCCAGTTAGAGCAGGCAGCTCAGGACTGTGCATAATAAAGTTTTTAGTATTTCAAAGGAAGGAGATTTCATAGTCTCTCTAGGTCCTTCCTAGTGTTTGATCACCCTCAAGAGGAAACTTTTTTTTTTTTTGATAGAATGAGAATCTCTTGTATTACAGCGGTGTCTGTTGACCTATTGTCCTTCTTCTACAGACCTCTGAGAAGAATTTTGCCCCTATTCTCCACGCTCTCCCATTAAGTCGTTGTAGAGAGCAGCAAGATTTCCCTTGAGGCAGAACAGACCCAGCTCTCTCAGTCTCTCCATACATATCACCTTTTCCAGCACCATGAGTGTTGTGGTAGCTCTCTGATGGACTCACCTCAGTATGTTGAAGCCATTATTATACATCGGAGCTCAGTACTGGACAGAGTGATCTCACCAAGTGTCCATCAGGGGAAGAATTGCTTTCCTCAGGCTGCGTTCTTGCTAATACAAACCAGGATGCAGCTGGCCTTTGCTGAAAGGGCTGGCATGGCTGACTTGTGTTCAGCTTGTCTGCTAGGACCCTCAGGTCTTCTTCTGTAAAGCTGCTTTTGAGCCAGTTGGCTCAATTTGTCTTATTGTTTGCTCGCAGGGGTGTGTGGACACGTGGTTCACATACGTAAGTACAAATACACATTACTGCTGCCTTCAAAATCCACAGATTTTTAATGAGTTCATTCTGTGATGCCTTCAATGAAGACTGCAAAATTCTCTGCTTAAAGTGGAGCTACCACTTGAGGATGATATATGTTCATGTTGCAACACTGTCCTGTTTTGTCACCATTATTTCATGCTGTGAAGGCATAGATTTTACCATGTAGTTATTTTTCAAGAATGGTTATGACAAGAAGTATTTTTCTCTCAGTTTTATAGTAATAAATTCTGGGTAATCTGTATTAGGATTACTAAATGAGACAAAATGAAGCAGAAAAATGCCATTAGCATCAATGGCAATAGCACCAGCCCTTGTCTTATGCAGCAGACAGTAAGCAGTGATAGCTCGACTGCTTGTACCATCTAGTTATTTGTGCTTTCACAGCTGGGATTGAGGAAGGTGCTGCAATATGGAGTGTGTGTGGGGGGTCTGTATAGACTCCATGTACCTACCATTTTCCTTTAGATGGCACTGGTAGGAACAGGCTACAGAGAGCCCTCCTGCAAGCTTTACCATTGCTGTCTTGTATTTCTTCTACTGGGCAAAACAGGGGGACCCAGCTGGCTTGAGTCACATGGGAGCAATTGGGCAGCAGAGCTGGCTCTGAATGATTGTGCAAGCCCAGGTACTGGGAAGCAGCCTTCCAGCTCACAGAAAGGGTTTTTATGGTATTCACAGGCTGCCTCCAGCTGCTGTGAAATTAGTTCAGTGGTTTTTCTTACTGTACCTTTTTTTTTTTTTCTTAACGAGGAAATACTTCATATTACGTGCTGTGAATAATTACCCCCATGCTATTTTTCAGTTGTATGTAAAAGATGCTTATGTAGTACAGATTTTCTGGATAAATTGATCAAACAGGTAAAGTTCTGAGACATGTTTACCAGCAACATCGCTACTTATGGCTGTGGACAAATATTTCATGTGGACTTCCCTCATGCTCTCAGAGAAGAAAACCATAGAATGCTTCATGTGCCTCTCATCTGCTTGGTTCTTGCTCTCATTCAGTTGAAAGAAAGAGGCAGGTTCATCAGGATTACATTCTGATGCCTACCTTAGATTGCCTGGCAGATGGGTTGAGATAAATTCAGATGATGTTAGCAATGAATCTAAATACTAATCTTTGGGAAACGTTGGTTTCTTTTGGAACAATGGATACGTGATGGTCGCATTAGGAAGAATAGCGTTTCCTAACATTCTCCAAAAAGTATGTGAAGCGTCTTATAGCAGTGTATTTAAATATACTTTTTCTAGACTCCACTGCAGACTTTTGAACGGTCCCTATGGTGACAGTGCTGCAGTGAAAGTGAGAACACAGTGCTGAAATTCTTCAGTACTGAGGACCCTGTCGTTAATTCTCTTGATAGCTATATCACAAGAGGAGGTGTACGGTCATTAGCATGCCATGATACAGAGTTGTACAGGGCATTAACAGTGCAGAGGGATCGCTTAGAAATTTCATGACAGCTGTAAATCTCTTCTTGGCTGACTGCTGAATAGTTTTTTTTGTTTTCCTTTTTTTTTCCAGCGCGAGATGAGAACATGGCCACTTTCCGTGGTTCCGAATACCTTTGCTATGACCTCTCTCAAAACCCCATCCAAAGCAGCAGCGATGAGATCACTCTCTCCTTCAAGACATGGCAACGCAACGGGCTCATTCTGCACACCGGCAAGTCAGCTGACTACGTCAACCTGGCCCTGAAAGACGGGGCGGTCTCACTGGTCATTAACCTGGGGTCTGGGGCCTTCGAGGCCATTGTGGAGCCGGTCAATGGCAAGTTCAATGACAACGCGTGGCACGACGTTAAGGTGACACGCAACCTGCGGCAGGTAATGGTGAAGGGGAGAAAATGCTGGGGAAAATTTTGGTTCGTTTTATTGGGACCAGCAGAAGGGAGAGAGTAACGGAGAAATGGGGATGCTCAGTGGGATGGCTAGAGTTTCTCCACCTTTTCTGGATCTTGGTATCTAAAGGACAGTGAGAAAAACATGAGTTGATGGGAATTTATCCCTGTTGCGCTATCTTCATTTCCACTTTATTAATTTTCTTTTTTTCCAGTTTGATTTAATAATAAAAACTTGTGACATAGCTTTACTTTCATCTCCCTGTTCCGTTTCTCTTTTTTATTTTCCTGTTCTCCCTTTTTTATTTTATTATTTTCTTAATTATGATTCAATCTTATCAGTAATATTCTTGTTGCATTTAATTACTGTGGGAATAGAGCCTTTTTCCAACAGCTAGTGCTCTACACCTCTCTCCTTTTTCTTTCAGTTTTGTTAATTAGTTTAACCATTGCCATAATGTCGTAATTCTAATTCTAAAAGTCTTTTGTTTTTCCTTTTCTTTTGTGTGTGCATGTGAGTGTGCAGGTGTGCAGGCTGGTGGGCACGTGTGCAATTATTTTAACTTTATAGCTTGGGAATTAATTGGCTGGAATCTTTCTGATTCTTCTTGAATCTCTGTTCTTCTTTTCTTCTTTTTGATTTTTTTCTCATTTCTTTCTATAATGAGATTCTACTTTATTTCTTGTGTCTCTGTCTATGAGACTCTTCTGTTGGCTGTGAGGACTGGAAAAGTGGAAGGATCAGAAAAGACAAGCAAACCCAGATCAATCCAGCACCCCACAATTCCACTTTGGAAAAGTTTTTCTGTTTTTACCACTGTAACTTTGCACATCTGCATGCTGCTTTTCTAAGCAGACAACTCTATCAGGTGACGTATTTGGTAGTAGGTAGTATTAAAATCCTGAAGTCTTCCTCGTGAAACATAATTTCAGACAGTTCTATAAATAGATAAGATAAAATTAAATAACCTTGCTGTGAAAGCTGTATCAAGTCACTAAGGCCCATCCACTGCATGATAAATAAGGTTTACACTGTGAATAGGAGCTATTTTGTGTCTTGCTGATTGGCAGAGGCAGCAGAAATACATTCTAAACTAAGATTTTAAAATCAATTTGTGAAAACAATATGATTTGTTTATTTGCTCAGTAATGTGAATATTAATACGGCTCTTAGTAGTTTTATTTAGGTTTATATAACATCATTTGCTGCGAAATCACCTTTTGTGATAACATTTTACAGTAGCTAAGATTAAATGGGTCTGTGATTATAGAATAATCTGTGGCAGCAATCAGAAACAGTCTCTGATAGTAGATGCCAGTAGATAATGTAACTGTGGGGATTTCCCCACAATAAATAAAAGATATTTATTTGTCTTTCCCATATGAATCCTCATATTTCTACATACTCAGAGTGTCTGGGTCTTTGAGGATACGAATGACAAATCTGTCATCAAACTTCTGTGAGACTTATGTTCTTGCTTATGCCAACATAAGTCCATTTCCAAGAGTTTATAGGTAGATGCAAATTTTCATTTCTTATGCGGTGGATGAGTCTTAATGATCCTATTTTGCTCAAACATTCCCATCAGTCCAGTAGAGGGAGATGCACTATTTGCTTGAGGATTGTTGTTCTGAAAGGGTCAAAATATATGGCTTGATTTGATGCAGTTTTTTATTTTTAGATGGTCTCTGAATACCACAGTATAGCCTGCTACAGAGGTCTATGCCTCTTTGTCCTTGATTAGACCAGGACATCACTTAATGTGATTTTAAGAAAGCATGTGAGTCCCTGGCTAGTTAAGCAGCACCACAAATTTTTAATCCTCCTACTCTATTTACTATGGATGTTTTCATGTGATCCTGAATTCATAAAGGGTGCAACCTGACTGGGCAAGAGAGAGAATGTTCTGATAAGGTGGCTGTGCTCCTTCCAAAGAAAAGCCATTCTTAAAATAAGTACAGAGATCATTTGGGGGTCCAATTTTATAGATAGGCATGACAGAATACAGTTCAACCAATAAATATAAATAAGGCTGGAATTTTTTTGAGTCATCTTTTCCCAGGATACTTCCATTTTAGTGTCTGATCTAGTTCTATCTCAAAATTAAGACATTGACTCAGAACATAAAAGTGCCCAGAAATTGGAATTGATGAGGCCTTGAGGAGAAGCATTCCTGCTAGTCTTGAAAGTTGGCATTCAAAAATTATTGGCAAGCTTAACCATAGTTTTCAATAAAGAGAAACTCTGCTGCAGCCTTCCTGTCAGGTCCTGAGCATTCTTACTTTTAATTGATATTACTAGAGATCAAGAAGTCTTAAAACTCTTCAATCTTCACGATAAGTAGTTTGGAAAAGATTAAAAACTTGAATGACTGGTAACTAATTAATACCTGTTATGGACATTTTTCAGGATACAACTAAGAATGGTCTCTATATACCTTGATCTTTAAATGCTTCATTTAACAACAACAACTAAATAAAAAATATAGACGCCATTCGAAATAGAGCACAGGATGAAGGAGTTTTGGTTTGCTCCATTCTGACAGCAGCTTCCAGCACCTTACGTGTCCTGGTTTTGTTTGTGTGTACATGAAAGAGAATTCTGATATCTGTAAAATACCCATTTTTCAGACAGGCTATCAACCTGAGAAGTCTTTTGATATCTTCATATGGAAGACGTAATAAAGATTAATAAAGATTATTTATCTTATTATCTAAACCAAAGATTATTTATCATTTATAAAATTATACATCTTTTCCTTTGTTGCATCAAAATAATTTTGTATATTCTAAATAATTTTTTATTGAATCTTTCCTGACATAAATTCACCTGTAAAGTTGCAGCATCATATTGGTTGCTTGGAAATGTTGTTTCCAGCTCTGCTCCTTTCCACACACCCCCCCCCCCCCAACCTACAAAAAACCCCACCCCAAAACCCCATTGCCCCTGAATATTGAAGAGTAATAAGGAACTCAGTAGCCTCCTTGTAACTGGTTGAAAACATTTCACTGAAGAGAAATATATTTCTCTTTAAAATTAAATAAAAATATTTAGAGATTCCAAGAATATTATCTAAAGCTAAAACAATTCCAGGTAAATTGGCTACCAGCAGCTCCAGGATTCCATCTAGTCTTTTCCTTTGCTTTTACTGGGGTTGGGAGAAAGGGAAGGAGGACTTGCATAATTTTTTAGTTGTTCCTAGAATTAGAGCAGAACTTTAAATAGCTGGACTTTTGCCCAGTGCTTTTTGGAATTGTTAAATGTTTTATCGCTAAGCTAGAAAAGTACTAAGTGCTCCTTTATCTTTTTTTTTAGATCAAATGACTATCACAGCAGTTAATCTCCTTAGAGACAAACCAAGTGAACCCACAGATTCCCTTGAGTAGTGATTGTTAATGTCAAAGCAAATCTCCTTGTTTGTTTATCTTATTATTTCAGTTAAAAACTAAGCCCTCTTTCTGCCTTGTGAGAAACCTTTACTAGAAATAGGATCATGGCTGTATTTTACCAGGGCTTTCAGAGCATGTTTGGGGCAGTGTGGTGTGGTGGGAGGAGGAGCAGAGAAGACTGAAGGTCAGACTTCGTGTGTCTGTCTTCAGGTCTGCTGCAGACACCCTGTCTCGTTTTTATCTCTTCATCCCTGTCCTATGCTCCAACTCCCTTGTTTGTAAAAATGGATTTACTAACAGAACATATCACTGAGCCTGAAACCTCCTTGATGAAGAATTCAGGACTTTGTGCTCATTTTACCCAAGTACAGAATATTATTGCTTTCCCATGGACAAATAAAATGTACTCAGGAAACTATGTTCAAGGCCATGAAGTTTTTACAAATTTATTTCCTTAGTCGATGCCCAACTCTGAAATTTGCAAGCAGATAGTTTTCACACGAGGCAGCATAGATTTTGCCTTTGTAATTTAGGATAGTTCTTGCCAACTTCAGTCATGGTGGAACAAGGACTTGGAGTTTCAACATTGAAGCTAGTCAGCATGCAAAAGCTGGGATAAAGATCTTGTGTTCCCCAGCTGCTAATAATCAAACAAGAAACAATGTGTAGGTTCAAACAGTTGGCATCTGTGTGGCTTCGTGGGGATTAACATCTGCAAAGTTCTGCTAAACCCGAGTGAACTGACTGGTGAATTTAGATCTTCCATAATATAAATGCAGTATAACAGGAGAAACACTAAATCTTGTCAGTCTTATATCTTCAACCTTGACACAAGCAACATAATTCTTCCTACACAATTCCTCGACACATTTCTTCCAGCAGTAGTAGAGGTTCAGCTCCTGTACTCTTGGATGACAGAAGTGAGCTACAGGCAAACAGCCAAGAACAGGCTCTTTTGTGTGCTTCTCCTGAAAGTCACAAATTCACCTTCTGTAAAGAAATCTGCAGATTGGGAAGCTTGGAAGGAAGACTCAGAGTCTTGGACTCATCTTCATCTGTATCCTCCAGCCAAAGGAAATACTGGCCAGCTTGTGATACTCTGTGACACTTAAGGGTAGTGAGGCTTGGAAGAGGAACAGGAATGTAGGTGGGTGGTGGTGGGAAGAACAAGGGAGTCGTGGCTGGGTTTGTGCTGAAGGGATGAACTGTGTGCTGTGCGTGTACATCTCTGAGGGTAAGGTTCTTGTTTGAGGGAAGCACCTTGATGGGCATTTGAAGAGTAAGTATTGCACTGTTTTAACTTTGCTTCAGTCCTGGAGAATGTATATGAGGGTTGAAGTTAATGACTAATACCAGGGTGGGAAGACTAGGCAGCGCCCTTCTTCTTTACAGAATAGATGGCATGGTTCCCCGTAGAGTCCTGGTCATGTTGTCCTCTTTCTCACTTTGTGTGTCTCAGGTGCCCCATGCCTTTTTTTGAAAGACTAACACTAGACCATTCATGCGATGTGTCATTTTTACTAACCAACTAATGTACTAACACCCTAACGACTCATCTTTGCTTTTAGTTATTTTAATTAACAATCGTTCTGTTCACGATTTTTTAATTTCCTTTCTTCCCCCTTTTCCGCAAAGCACTCAGGCATTGGACACGCTATGGTAAACAAACTACATTGTCTGGTAGATATCATTCTTATTGTCTCTTTTTTTGGGTTTGCCGTGTGTTACCTGCCTTTTCCTCCCCCTACCCTCTCTTTTCCCCCCCTCCTTTATACTTCTTCCTTTAATTTTATTTTAATTTCATTGAAAACACTTTTTTTTTCCTCCTTTTTTTTCCCCCCTTCTTTTCTTCTTTTTTAATGGAAAAATGAGCAACAAAAGCAACTAACACGACTCTTCTGGAAATGGGGTTTGGACATTGGTTTCTTCACCTCCCTCTTTTAGTTCTTTTTTTTCATTACAGTGATAAATCGTTGGGTTTTTTTGTCCCTTACTTTTGAGTTTAGCTTTCTCTCTTTTCTTTAGTTTTTTTTTGTCCCCTTTTAGTTTTTGTTTTTTACTCTGAAGGTTTCTAGATCAGAACCATTGCAGGGCCTCTAGTCCATGGTGGTGAAGGCTCTCTTTTTCTCTCATCCTTTTGTTGTGGCAACGGCTATTTCAGGCAAACTGGCCAGAGTTGTCCTCTTTCTCCTGATTTTCCCCTACTTTCCTCCCTCCTCTTTCTCTCCTCCTCCTCCTCCCTTTTGCTCTCTCTCTCACTTTCTCTCTCTTTCTGACCTCTACCTGCCGTGGCCGACAGGAGCTCAGCCGGTTGTTTGTTTCAGTACACACTCTGCATGGCATGTCCACGTCTGGTGACTCGCCCGTCTCCTCCTGGCCTCGATCTATTCTCCTCCATCTTCCCTTTAAGCCACTAACAACATCTAAGCAAAACACATCAAATTCACTTGCTCCTCTCCCTCCCTCTCCTTCTTTCCCCCTTCATCCTCCATGTGTTTGGGGTTAGAGGTTTTGGGGACATTTCTGTTTGGTTTTCAGTTTTATGATTATTATGGGGTTTGTTTGGTATTTTTATTTTTGATTGCATGAAAGTGTGAAATAATTCTTTCTCTGTCTCCTTCTCCCTTTCCTTTTATATCTTTTCTTTTCCTGTCATCTTTCTGGGCTCCAGATATATTGGCATGACATGTCGAAGTGCAGTGTGTGCATGCTTTGTGTTTTTTTTCTTTCTCATCTCTGCTTCTGTCACACTTGTTGGTGTGTGGTTGATTTATTTTGATTTATTTTATTTTTGATTTATTTTCTATTTATATTTTGGTTACAAGTTATAATTTAGCAAGCACATAATTTTTTTTTTAATTTTTTTTTTTTTGTGGTGGGTGGTGGGTGTGTGTCTCTCTAGGTACATGGCATGCACATCCATAACGTATTGAAAGTGAGATCCCTCCCCTCCCTCCCCGAATGCATGATTGTCAGTGTGCTGTGAGCAAAAGAAACATAAAAAATAAAAAATACCAACCTTGTCTTCATTAGTATTTTTTTTTTTTACTAACAACCATAACTAACTGTAATCATTAAAACAAATACTAATTAACCATAAAATCAACTAATATGAGAAATATCTTTCAAGGACAGTTCCATTTTCTGGCCTGAATAGATGGAAAGCATCTTGATGGGTAGGCTTGCTGGGTCAGCCTGATGGTGTTGATACACCAGAAAGGGGAGAAAGAGATGTTGGAGCATTTCCATTGTGCAGAAGCAGACCAGAAAATGGAGCTTGGCTGAACTAAAAAAAATACATACCAAATCTCAACAAAATCCTTAATAAAACTGACATAAAATATAGGGGAGGTCACTTGTTCTGTTCAGGCTTGTAAGGTCATTGCTGGGATTTTCTTTGTCCGTTGTGTCCTTTGAACAGGTTACAATCTCTGTGGATGGCATCCTTACCACCACGGGCTACACTCAAGAGGACTATACCATGCTGGGCTCGGATGACTTCTTTTACGTGGGAGGGAGCCCCAGTACTGCTGATTTACCTGGCTCTCCAGTAAGCAACAACTTCATGGGCTGCCTCAAAGAGGTAACTATTTCATATTAATTCTTGTTTCTGTGCTTTTGGTATCTTGAATTCATTGCTCTTTCTTGTCTTTCGTTGCACACTCGATGTCTTTACCTGATGCTGTTTTACACTGATTCTGCAACAGCTCTGTAAGGATAAACTTGTCATTCAGCTGGGCAGAAGGTATCAACTGACTTATGGTCAGAATCAGACTTCTAGTGCTTGGAGTACAGAAAAAATACCCATGATAGTGGGAGACATGTCTTCCATAGGCTGCTAACCATTTAGATGGAAGCATTACAATCTTCTAGGCACTGAAGCAATAACCGTTAAAAAGATATATATAACTAGCTTTTGATTACTTGACAACATTTTGGGTGAAAAAATCATAATCTTCAGATTTAGGATTTATTTTTAAGGTAATGGATTCCACCTGGCAATACAGTTAGTTGTCAATTTTCCAGGAAGATACAGAGGTAGTATAAACCAGAGAAATGAAAGTTGAAGGTAGCATAAAATATGTGTATATATATATATATATATATAAATTAGGTAAAGAGAATGTAGCATGAGGGTGTACTGGAGATGTGGCAGTAATGTGGCCTGTGGATTTCAAGTGCACTGTGTTGGTGAGGCCTTTCAGCAGAGCTGCTGCATTGGTCAGGAATAGCTTAGTTGCTTCCAAACCCATGTTGTCTCCTGCTGGCTGGCTCCCCTTGTCATGTCGTTAATCTACAGGTTTGAAAAAAATCCAAACAGGGCTAGTAGAGATTGGACTGCCTGGCTAACAGCAGTTCCAAGAGCAGTGTTCCTTGGAACAAAAATAATCATTTAAAAAAAAAAAAAAGTTGAAGCCTCAGCCCAAATGTGGAGCTTGGTGTAATTGTTGTTATGGTGTTATCACCTGCAGCTATGTTTTGTCATCTTTCCTATCTCTTGTAATAGAATTTGTGATTACTGGTGATCTAGATATTGACGCCCCCAAAATGTGCTATAGAAAGCTTAGCAACAAACAAGCTTAAGTTTTCTGTCAGTCAGCTTCCTAGCTAGCCTGGAATAAGAGTTTCTTGCAAGAGTTTTTTCCCTGATGTTGTGATCCTGTACCAACTCTTATTTTCACGGGGTGTGGCTGGGTGGGTCTAACTTCATTTGCAGCTCGGAGGGTTGTCATAACATCCTCTTTGTGTGAATTTTTAATGTCAGAGCTGAATTTTCATACAGGAGTCATGGAAACAGCGAAGCTGAGCTAGATGTTCTGTGGCAGTGACTGCCTGACAAGTTACCTTCCTACTGATGCTCGACTCGTGGTGTCAGGGCTTACGTGCCTCGTGCCAGTCCTTTGATGTGAGCAATGGCTGTCAGAGGCTGGAGCTGCTCTCCTGCCCCACCTCTGGATTAGTTACAGGAGCGCACGTATGCTTGAAAAGAGCATGTGAACATCTTACACAGGAAATGAAACGGCCTTGCTGAATACAAACTGTCATACAGAGATAAAATCCTTCTGTTTTCATCTATAGAGCCTTGGGCCTTATTTTTGTAGGCACTGAGCATCCCAGTTTGATTGAAATCAAGAGGAGATACAGCTTCTTAGTGTCTCTTTAAATCAGGATCTTAATTTTATTTATGGATGCTATGAACATAACACTTAGCAGAGGCCATTTTTATGTGTGCTTTAAGTCAAGCCAATGGAGCAGAGAAAGCAGTGACAAGAAAATCTTCAGCAGCTTTATTATTTATATAATCATTTGTATTCTATTAGCTTGCACAATGTGCTAAGAGCTGCTTACATAGCCGACCCAGGCTCATAATGCTCTGTGAGAAGAAAAACTCAAGCAACCACTTAAGAATGAGAAGAAGGGGAAGAAACCAGATAATCATAACGTGCTTTGTAATCTTCACTCGACTAGGCAGTGACAGGAGATGTGTATGAGAAGCTGCCTTGACTTAAAGACAGGCTGGTGCTGGCTGAGTTTGAGCTATAGTCTGCTTAACAGCAACCTGCTATTAGTAGTAGTCCAGTACTGCTTTCAGCTGCTGTGAAAATGTGCCCAAAATGTACCTTGCCTGGCATCTGAGGATGCATCCAGTATATGTGATTCACTGTGCTGCAGGGTTGTCAGGGGAGGCATCTGGAAAATTGGATGAATGGAGAAATGTGATATTTCAGAAGGAAAGCCATGTTCTTAATTAGCACCTTGCCTGTCCATTCTGTCATTCCTCCAGACCCATTAGGACACAGGTGAGTTATGCAGGTATCATTAGGATGTGTAAGGAAGCTGACCATTGTGCTTTTCCTCAGATATGTTTTTTCCAATGGAGGTGATGGACAACTGTGATTAATGGAGAAAGAACAGCCCTAGACAACTGCCAGAATCCTGACAAAATCCATAAGTGCTGCTGTAACACCAATACCTACACAGAGCAGGGTCCGACCAGAACAGATAGGCTATACAGACTGAGAAGGGCTCTTACTGCATATGTAGTGAGTTATTCTCAGACATCAAAGCAGGCGGTACTTTCATTAAGGGCAGCTTCAGATGACTTGAGCAAAAAATAGTTTTCCTTGTGAAATGCCTCCCAGGGTTGGTTTCTTCTTCTTTCTTTTGCTGGGGATGAAAACTCTGATGGCAAAGGTAGCAGAATCAACCTGAGATCCACCTGCAATAAGAAGATGGTTCTTTTGAGTCTTGTCTTGATGTTTACTTCTGAAATGCCAGGATATATCAGTGCAGTGCAATGCAGCATGCTATGGAGCACCTCTCCTACAAATAAAGACTGAGTGAGGTGGGGTGGTTCAGCTTGGAGAAGAGAAGGCTCCAGGGAAACTGTTTTGTGTCCTTTCAGTACTTAAAGAGGGTCTGCAGGAAGGATGGCAACAAACTTTTTAGCAGGGCCTGCTGCAGTAGTCCAAGGGGCAATGGCTTTAAATTAAAATAGGGTAGGTTTAGACTAGATATAAGGAACAATTTTTTTACAATGAGGGTGGTGAAACACTGGAACAGGTTTCCCAGAGAAGTGGTAGATGTCCCATCCCTGGAAACATTCTAGATCAAATTGGATGGGGCTCTGAGCAACCTGATCTAGTTAAAAACCTCCCTGCTCACTGCAGGGGGTTTGGACTGGGTGACCTTTAAAGGTCTCTTCCAACCCAAACCTTTCTATGAAAGAAACCTGAGCTGGCTGGAGAAAGCTAGAATGGCTGTGGGGATCAAAACTGGGTTGTATTCCTATACACTTGTATGCCTATAAACTTTCCAATTCCAGAAATGTTATACAGGGAACTTTACTTGCCTCTCTGCATGGCGTGGCAGTGTATTTCATAAATCAATCCCTATAGGTTATGTTTTAATGTTTTTTTTCTCCGTGGCCAAGAAGGATACTTAGTCTCTCATTAAACTGTACTGGAAGTGCTTGAGCTTTTCAGGAAAATATTCTAAGCTAAGAAAGTTAGACAAAGGAGTAGGATAGACCATAATAACAAGTATTGTTCCTTTCAGTTTATGCTTTTTGGTAGAGCAATGCTCTTTTTTCCTACCAAAGGCCTAGTTATATCATCGTCTGTTCCTGAAGACGTAGCACATCCCAAGTGATTACACGGCTATTTGGAATGTTGAAGAACATCCTGCCAATCCCTGTCCTGGCCTCTTGAAGGTCTTAAGTGCAATGGTCTATTTCTACTCCTCTGCATTCATTGAAGACTTTTCTGTAGGCATGTCTCACTTTGCTAGGGAAGGAAAGGGATTGATGCAGGCTTTGGGGTGAAACCTTCAGCCTTTCCCCTGTAATCTCTCTCATTTCATCTGGACTGCATCAGCCTCACAGTCCAGCAACCAAACCGCTCACATGGAGCTAGAGGGCTCCTTGAATGGAGCATTGCCCTTCCCACTTCCTCTAAGATCACATCCAGGTGGTGAAGTGCAATGAGGCATTGTGCCTAATGACCCTCTCTGCCCCTTTGCAGCTTGGGTGTTCTTCTCCACTCAGCTGGGGCTGGTGGCAGAAGGAGTGGCAGCTCTGGCAGGGTAGAACTGTCATGTGGTTAGAGCCTAAGCCTTGACTAGGAGGAACCAGAGTGCATAAGAGTATGTTCCTGGCAAGGAACTAAGGGTCTTAGAGCTCCTCTGCTGCAGTGTCTAAATAAGCCATGGTGAAGGTAACCATGAGGACTCCTGCCTCTTTCTGTTTCTTGTGGCTACATGTGCTCATTGAAGACATTCCACAAAGTTGCTAGAAGTAATTTACCTAAATCATAAATCCAAGCACTGAATGCATAGTTCAGGTTGTGTTTTTTCCTCTGTTTCCATCAGAATTATAGATGTCCCAAAGTCTGGTGGCAGTGTTTGTTTTACATTTCTCCATAGTCATCCTGGCAGTGTTGCACTGCAGCTGACGCTGTGATGAGGGAGCAAGACTAGAAAACAGAAACAACTTTTTCCAGGACAATTTTAAAAGGCAGAATATGCAAATAGGGCAATGTACAGACGTCAGATATGGACATTGTGTTGTATTTGCATAAAATCTAAGGCTTTCTGGACCTTCAGGCTTAAGATAAATTGTTCCAGAGGAAAAATCAGAGGGAGGGAGGGGGCTGCATTCTCTTTTGTGGAGAAAACCAGATATAGAGATGGGATGGGAGGAGGTACAGGAGCACATCTGAAGTGAGCAGAAATGGTTTTTAATAGATGTCAGGAAAGGAGTGAAAGCTCTTTAAATCAGTGATTGGATAAACAGGGAGAAGGACTGCCTGGAGGTGGAAAAGGAAAAGGACATGTTAATAGTTTTTAGAGACACCTATATGGCCAGAAGCTGGCAGGACAAGAAAGGTAATGACAAACAGCTACATTTTGCATGAAGTGAATTGTCTCAGGGATGAGGTTCCAGTAGTCAGAGATGGACATGGAGAGTGGCTGGGTAGGAAATTTAACTGTGCAGACAAAGAGGGAAAACTGGATGTCAATCTTCACTTGCTAGGGAAGGGAGAGATGCAGACCGTTTCCTGGGCTTTGTTAGGGAGCTAGCCATTCAGATCAGATTTACTTGGAGCAGTGTTTAGATGGTACAGATGGAGGTGCTTTAGAAGAGCCTTAGGTGGTCCCCGGAGAATGGATGTGCATGAGAGAATTTATGAAATCTTCACATTTTTCTATCAGTGCTTTATTAAAATCTCAGTTCTGAAAAATGTTGATTGGTACTAACAGCTTGATGGAAGCAGTGAGGTTTGCATATGGGCAGAATATGGCAGAAATTATTGCAGAGGTCAGGCACCATCTGGCCGTGATGGGAGAAAGCTGTAAAAGCTTAGATCATTTCTGTCTGCAATTTAACTGCTTGGAGCCAGATTTCCAAATGGTTCATGAATGTGCCCAGTTGCTGTATGTACGTCGGATGCTGACTGCAAGCCAGGCCTTTTTCAGGCCTATTTGCATGTGTAATAATGATGTGATTTCTGCTTGGGGATGAGTTTTTCTGGTTGCAGTGTCCCTCCGGGGAGGAAGCTGAAGGTGCAATTAGAAGAAGGCCTAAAACATAGAGGCAGAGAAAAACAGCCAGAGTGTGAAGAGGGCAGAGGAAGTTGCAGTTGTAGGAGCCTCTCCCTCAGAGTGAGACCAGATAGCCCAAAAGGCTTTTGGGTGCCCAAGATCCCCTGCCACAGCAGCGATTTAACAGAGCCCTAGGAATGCATAAGGGAAGAGTAAGGAATAAACAGTGTGGGGCATTTCACTGATGTTCTGTGGAGGAAGTTACCATAGGAATACTAATAAATGGCATTAATTGGCCATGTGTGTCAGCCCAACACTGCTGCTCCAGCTGCTCTATTGTATTTGGACCAGTCTGTTTCCTATCTGTATCACTTCAGTGAATTTAATATTTGAAAAAGAAAGGGAGGGACTGGTCGTATTGCACAGAAGCAGACAAAGCATGGTGAAAGGCTGAATATGATTCCCCTCCTCACAATATGTCTTATTCTTAATCTTGGTCTCCTATTACTATTCTCTACCAGAGCATCCCAAACAGCCCTGATGGTGACAACTGATTCCTAAACTTAGAGGTCCCGTGAAGTCTTTGGTTTCTGCTCACTCTGAGATTTCCAGTTGTGTTACTGCTGCTGTGGTGGATCAACCTCTGCTGCAGCTCTAGGCTGCAGGAATTGAGAGTCAAGAACAAGTGTGCATTTTCTCTGTGCATCTGCAGAGAATCCAGCACAAGGCCTTCATCACATTTTTGAGTGCCCTTGTTGGATGTAACATGACAACACAGTGGTTTGGGAGACATAACAGGGGAGACCCTGACCAACATTTTGAGCAGCTCCTGCTGAAATTCCTGAAGGTAATCAGAAAAAGCACATTTCTGGAAAGATTTGATTTGGAGGTGGGAAAGATGGCACTTGGAAACCAAGAGCAATGTGATAAAAGGCAAGATGCTGAGAGAATCCTGAACAGACCAGTAGAAGGGGAGGTGAAGATGGTAGTGTTTTCGCATCAAGTAATTCTTGTAAGCTTAGTTCCTCAGCTGTGCATTTAGTATTTCTGTATGAGCTCAGAGTCAGAAGGGCTATATGGTTGGGCAATAGAACATTTCCCAGGCTGCTTGCTGCCTGCCAGCACCCGCTGGATACTTGGATACAAATCCTGCAGGATTTTGTGGTACATAGGGAAGAATACCTTGTGCTTTCTAGTATGTGTGGGACATGACATGAAACCAAAAGAGAAAGAGGCTCTCTGAACTCAGCGTCTGATAGCTGAAGCACCTTTCTTATCCATCTCTGGGCTTTTTGATAGCACTGAATTACCAATATTTTGAGGAAGATTATTTTTTAAAAAATGTTTTTATTTTAGTAGAGGAACTTCTGTTGCCCTGTGAGATTTCTGCTGTGCTGCTAGAAGGAGTGGTATTGTGCCCCCCTTGTTTTGCTTGCCTACACCACCCTATAACCATAAAATATTGGATCTCCCCAGCCTCTTTTCTCAGGAATAAGTACTAGAGTGAAATTTGCTCTACACACAAGTGTAGGAGAAAATCTATAATACCACTTATGTCAAACCAGCCATAAGTAAAGTAAGTTTTCTGTGGCTCGCGGTCCCAATACTAACATTTAGCAAAGTGATAAATGTCAGCCTCTCTGGAAAAGGCACTTGATTGAGTTCTTTTTGCTATTTTTTTTTTTTTTAGGGAATCATTTAGCAGGGATGGGAGAATAGAGGAATGTTTTTTCTGTAAACCAAAGGCAAGGAGTCCTTCCAACACAGAAAGTGAGCCAGGTAGAAAAGGAGAGAGAGGATGACTATTTCTATGCAGTGTCCATGAATCAGGGAGATGAAAGGCCAGAGGTGAGCTTCTGTGATGCAGATGGAGTATGCAGAGAGGGAGGTATCCTGCATTAGTCATGTAATGTCAGTGTTTTACAATTAATTAATCTGAAGGAGTTTAAGCATAGAGGAACAAACTACTTAGCAGTCCCTGTAGTCTCTGAGCTTGTTCCTATTTAATACTCTTTTGAGTGAATTCCCTTAACTTTCCTCACTTCCTAAACACCAAGACAGTGGATTATCCCAGACTGAGAGCTCCCAGGAGAAACTTGGATCAGAATGTCTTAGACAATTTGACAAGACAAATTAATATCTTTGGTTTTGGAGTATATTTGCATAGTGTCTCAAGCTTAGTTTATTTTCTAAATTGAGATTCTTGTGAATGACAAGGATCTTACACAGAAAATCCAATGGTACAGAGTTTCATGCCCTGTGACTCTATACTTCATAAATACATGTATTAAAAGTCTAATTCATAATGATTAATAATATCAGTTAATAGGACCCTTTGTCTGAATTGTTCAGTAGGTGACTTTTTTCAAAGCAGCCTCAGAGATTTTGGATTCTGTCAAAAAGTCATCGAAAATACAGTGCTAAAGGGAGTACGTGTTATTATCCCCGGTCTTCAAATGCTGTAACGGAGGCACAAATGTGATGTCACTTGGTCAACATCACACAGCCTGCCACTGCTAGAGCAATAGGAAAAAAGAGGGACATTATACCTATTGCTTCATCTCTTTTTGTTGCTACAGCGTGAGACACAACTGACTGATGTTCCTGAAATTACTGCAGCTTTGTTTCTCTGGTGAATTTTCTTTTGGTTTATCCTTGCTTTCTTTATACATTTATGTCATGCTGGGATAAGTGTGAAAAAACAAACTTCAGAAGATTGCATAGGGCATATATAGGTTATATTGAAAGTGTATCTTAGCTTGCAGATGGGTATGAAGTGCCCTCCTACTTTCCCTAAAGAGTCATCTCAGGTGAGGAAATTAAAAATCCAGAACAGACCTCACTCCCAAGCTAAGCTTGAGGCTGGGAACTTCAAATGAAAATCATTCCTGATCAAAAAGTTGGTGTTGCACCTCATTTTTGAAAGTGAGCAAAGTCTCATGGGTGTTTCTCTGCTTTGTGCTGTTTCTGTTGGATTTCAGTCCAAGATACTAGGAATTACATTCTAAGTGCGGTGTATCTTAGGTGATTGCTTCCATGCCTGGCCAGAATGGGAAATGATCTTCCAGTTACGGATCCAGTTAAAACTTCAACTTCTGTTGGATCTGGGGAGACTTTTCAATGAAGCACATGTCACTCTGCACATTCTAGAGGTTAATATTTCACTTTCTCATGTTCTTACATTTTCAGTAAGGATTAATGGCCTGACCCACAGGAACTAAAAATCAGTAGTCTTGTCAGGTGTATCAATGTGTTGCCAGTGCTGCAGCTTTGCTTTATCTAGGGAGTTATTCAAACCCTCTTTCCCTTGCATACCCAACAGAAGAAAGGGCTCTTCTGGCAGTGTTATTGCCTTGCCTCATGCATGACACAGAAAAGAACTTTGTCAGCTGTGGGCTAATTTGCATCCATACCAAGAGTTTTGCTGGTATAGTGATATTGGATGAAGGTTTGTTGCAAAACAACAGAAACTAATCTCAATTATTGGTCACTCTCTTTCTATCAAATGTTTCTGACCACATAGAAAGTGGAAGAGGGATGTACTCGTGACACATCCATAGAAGGTTTAATCATGACCTGCCCATGTACTTGTGAAAAGTTTTCATGTTAAGCAGGAAAACAATGTGAAATTATCTTTAGTGAAGGAATTTGAGTATGAAAATGAAGTGCTGGAATTACTTTTCAATTAGAAAACCATGGGAGATCCAAATACAGGAGATGAAGTTTCAGATGAGTTTGGAACAGGACTTGGAGAAGTTATTTTATCATCTTTGTGCTGAAAGAATCACTAGGCTCCTAAAATTTCTTCTCTAATGAAATTAATGTAGCAAAGGCTCTATGATCCTACAGCCATAATGAACCTAGAAATACAAACTGTTTGATTTTATTTTTTTATAATAGCTCTGTCCACAAATTAAACAAATGCAGGTTCTAGTTAAGATAACATTTATTACAATATCTATCTTGTTCTCTGGAACTCTTATTCTGCCAGGATTCTATGTCAGCCCCAGTGCACACATTTTTTGGGGAGTTTTCTGAACTCTTAGAAAGTTTACAAAAGTAATTAATGGCCAAAGTCTGATTAATAAAGTATATATGTAGATTGAACGTATATTTTTAAGCAAACATTAATGAGGTAACGTAGATACTGAAACTTTCTGTGCAGAAAGCATGAGAGGCATCTTTCTGCAGGGCTGTTTGAACTATGTGAGCTGCCACCGTGCTCATAAGCTACAGAGGATCCACGGAGCTAGATCAAAGTGGGGTCTAACCCAGTTTAACTCTGTCCAGCTGGCACTGAAACAGGTACCTAGGGAGGAATCCAGCAGCAGAGGTTGGTGTCACCACTGGGCAGAGTAGCCAGCAGGCTGATGTGTCACACCAGTAGTGGGGCATTGCACTGAACCCCAACTGCACCATCCGCTGTGACCTTCAGCCCTGGTGCTATGGCCATCTGTGCTTGCTTTGCAGCAGGACCATCAGGAGCAGGCTTTTCTTTCCTGCGTAATGAACCTGACTCCTGCTGAGCTTCTGCACCTGCAAGGGATGTGCCATGTGGTGTTGTTTAGCAAATGAGGGTGTTTACAAGTGTAGAACTATATTCATATAGGCAAATTCAGAAAATATAATGGGAATGGGAGCAATATAGCCTGTGCTTTGGGCATACAATAAAGGTAATTGGTAACCCAAGCCCTAAAGAATGGAAATATTACAGCAACAATCCTTTCACATATATGTGATCTAATCCACCTCTATTCAAGAATAAACAAAGACAAGTTACAAAGTATTGATGGACAAACATAGCTGAGTCCGAAGTCACCAGCAGAGCAGTGGTGATATTCATAGAAGTTACTGTAGTAAAGATTTCTGGTTGTCTTTTTCTTACTTTGTTAGCCAAATGTGGTCCCATCCTAATGGATGCTGTGATCTTTGCCAGGACACAGTGAGCACTTCCACCACCTCCCTCAGTACCCTCAGGTAGAGGTTACTGGCCTCCCATCTGACCCCATAGACTCGTGTATGTTCAGGTTCTATAGCAGGCCCCTTACCATCTTCCTTTGGATTTCAGGGCCTTCATTCTGCTCCCCACCCCTATCTATTAGATCAGTGGTCTGAGTACTTGGGGAACAACTGATTCCACTACTAAAGGCAGAGGCAAAGAAAGCATTAATACCTCAACCTTCTCTTCATCCTTTGTTGCCATGTTACTGCCCCCATCCAATAAAGGATAGGAGAGAGACAAGTTGCAAAGCTCTGCTGTTTGTGTAATTTGTATGAAACGGGCATTTGCAGCCTAGGAGTGAGTGGGATGCTCATCACCAAGGAAGGTAAAGAGGGACTGTCCTTACTTTTTTTTGGCATGTAGGCTTTGAAAGCTTGGTATGCAGAGAGCTAATAATATGGAGCATGCAGAGCTTAATGTATTCTCCAGTGCTATGATCCATTCTCTGATTCTTTACATAGCTGTAGTAGTGACGAGAAAAGCACCTTCCCTTCTGTATTTTAGTGACTGGTCCAAAGTCAAGAATTAAAAGACTGCTCCCTACATAAGTGTGCCCCCCAACACACTTTCTTTTAATAACATAATTTATGCTTCTTTTGAAAATATCTGCTACCTCTACCACCAGGAACACACATCACTGGGTTTGAGGCTAGAACTTCTAACTTAGCCCTGTTTCAGTCTGACTTTGGAATCATTATCGAGTCCTCAGCCTTCTCAGTAATTATTTTTTCTCCTGTTAGTCTTTTACTCTTATTGCAGTCTTCAAATGTGGGGGTGTCCAGCAGTGTATATTATACTCTAGCTGTGCTTTCAGGTAGGTTGTGGTCATTCATGGTGTGCAAAGCTGGACCTAGATTTTTAGAGCTTTAATCAGAGGTGTGT
This sequence comes from Scolopax mira, assembly GCA_004320125.1. Taxonomy (NCBI): domain Eukaryota; kingdom Metazoa; phylum Chordata; class Aves; order Charadriiformes; family Scolopacidae; genus Scolopax; species Scolopax mira. The sequence continues at coordinate 124,794 of BJBW01007397.1, read as the reverse complement.
TTTTTTGGTTTTGGTTTTTTTTTTCCTGTAGTAGCTAATTTCCCACTTGACAAGTATCACCTCTTTGGGAGCAGCAGTCACTATATAAACTTTCTTGCTTGACCCCGAAGGCTTGACTATTGCTATGAAGTGCACGTGGCACACGTGTGTGTGCTGTGAGTGATGAGGAAAGACTGGGCTGCTGCTGCCCACCCCAAAAAGCCAGGCTGCTGCCAACAGCCAGCAGCTGCCAACGAGGGAGGCAAGAAGGGATGATGAGGTTTGAATGTTGAGCTGGTGGGATGGACAACTCCTCCCAGGTCCACCACCCCTCTGTAGCAGTGAGCCAGCCAGCTGTCGAATGTAAGCAGGACAGAGGGGACAGGAAACTAATGGGTAGCATTTGTTACTTGGACTGCATGGAAAAGGCAGCAAGCTTGATATGATGCATCCAAATTTTGTATATCTCAATTTCTTTCTGTTCTATTTCTTTGTCATTGTTGCTTTCTGGCTTTAGTCTACACCTGCTGATGTTGTCTGTTGCACCAAATATCTGTGCTTTGGTATTTTTTTCTCTCCCTTCTTCCTTCAAACTGCACAGGCAGAATTCATTTAGTTCAGGATTAACGATGGATGTATCTAGATTCCTAAGCAATTCAGTGTGAATAATGGAAAGATGGAATTTAACCCCTGATTTTTTTATCACAAGGTTTTATACTCTTTAAACTGCAGTTCCATAAGTAGAGATGTTAGAAATTATAATATCAGAGCTCAAAGGTGAGTTAGCCCCCTGCTCCTGCTTCTTGTAGCTGTCTATACATAGATGTAGTAGCACAGTGAGATGAATGGTGTTTATTTTAGCAGGTCTTGGGGGAACATCCTTAGGAGGATTGCTCTATTGCCTACTGGGGCTACTGGTGACTTCATGTTGCCAGAAGGGGTGAAACTTAAATGCTCCTATTTCCTAAGCACAAATCTTAGCACTTGAGCACTTAAAACTTCAGGGAGACCATCGGTTATCTGTGAGCTGCATGGGGCTGATGACACACAGCTGAACAGTAACAAAAACATCCAGGAAAGCAGTGATGTGTAGTGTTCAAGTCACCAAGCTCCTCTGGCCAGAGCATCCCAAGAGGTAACTGTGAGTGGTACCAGCAAAGCTTTCTTACTGTATCAGTGTGAGCAAGCAGAGGAAACACAGAGGTTTGGGAATGGTGGGAGAGATGAAAAATGGCATTTAGAAATTGGGCTTGAGAATGGCATAATCATTCCTGTTAAATCTGTGCCTTTCTTTCTGATTATTAGCCATTTTGAGTGAAATGGGTTTTTGCATCTAGAACAAGTCTCTGAACAGATGATTAATGATTTTATCTGTAATAACTTTACATTTTATAGAATCCTGCTAGGAGTCCGCATCTGGTGAGCCAAGCTATTTAAAGCTGTGTTAATTCTGTTAATTGCTCTACGTTTATTTGGATTGCTGGCACCTGCAGGCTTTAGGATAATGTCTATTGCGGGGGAGGGGTATATTCTCTCCCTCTTTCTAGCTGAGAAAAAAAGGAGAGGCCCATTTCCTCAGCCAGGAACAGCAACCTTGGCAGAACGTCCTGGCTGAATTGGTTGGCCTTGAGATTTCCCTCTTTCAGTGCAGCTGAATGCAGTGAGATGCCAGCCAGAGGGAAGATGTTCCCTTAACTGGGGCAGGAGGTAGGCAGACTGCTTTTGCATGCACTTGCCACCATCAGGCAGTAGCAGCAACAGGGGATGAAGCCAGTGATTTTTAGAAGGCTGATTGGGTCCTTCTCAGCTGTTTTCCAGTGTTTGTTTTCCGGTTTGGTTTGGTTGTGAAGTGCTCCAGTATGTTTCAAGCCCTGAACAGATGTGAAGATAATTATGCTGATGCTTTCTGAACTTTTGTCAGAGAAAAGATCTGATAGTGGAATTCAGAACATTTGAGGTGACTAAAACATTGCTGTGAAATGCTAGGAGGGCAGCACAGTGGATCTTTGTGACTTGTCACTCCTAAAGGACAAGATTGCTTGGTTTGTCATCTCTCTCAAGCAGAATCTGTTACTGGGAACGTCCAGCTCATTTATCATATCCAGGCAATGGTTAAACAATCAATTGCAGTATTAAAATTGGCTACAAAGTAAAGCTCAAGAAAGGTATATGCTGTTCTCATATTTAAGATAGGGTTCTTCAATGAACAGCTTCAACGTTCAGGTAGCCAGGCTAGCAGTTAGTTGAGCACTTTCCTTCATTTCCCTGGATTATACTCCAGGGCTCATTTGCCCTGAAGTTGCCTTCATGTGAGATAACAAGAAGACTGGATGCCTCCATTCTCCTTTATCCAAGCGTGATGTGCCTGCTTCTCTCTCCTTGTCTAAGCTTGTTTCCCATTGTTCATGACTGCACACAAGGACATCACATGGAAATGCAGTGTTGTCACTTCCTCTCTTTTCTTGTCCTTTTTTTTTTTTTCTTAATATGTATTTCTAGTATGTTCTCTTGATTAGCATATGCTTAGCTCTTCTGGCTTCAGGCTAGTTTTTCTGTTTACAACCTCTGTGACACATTTTGTTAGAACTTCACAAATCATATATCACAGGAAAAATTAATTATGCATGTAACTTATTAGGTTAATAACTTTCATCTCGTGAGTTTCATATAAAGTCTATATGTTACACACTAATAATTAAAATGACGGCTTTGACATTGAGTGTGTTTTCTAAATCACTTCTTCTCTCCCTTCGTAAGAGTTTTGGGTCTGTCTGGAAATCACAGCTGATTTTTAAAAACTTAATTCTGTCAGCTTCCCCATTCCCCAACCTCTTGGAGGTTGGATTTGCCACTGCATTCAGCAGAGGAGGGCAAGTAAGAGTTGGTGTCCCCTTTTGGTTTTGCAGCTGGAGATTATGGGAAAGACTTGGTTTGTGTGACAAAACCTTTTTGGCAAGAATCGTAGAGTGATTTGTGTTAGAAGGGACCTTTAAAAGTCATCTAGTCCAACCTCTCTTGCAGTCAGCAGGGACATCTTCAACAAGATGAGATTGCTTAGAGCCCTGTCAAACCTGACCTTCAATGTTTCCAGGGATGCGGCATCTACCTCCTCTCGGGGCAATCTGTGCCAGTGTTTGTGCCATTGTAAAAAATTGTTTCCTTATATCAGTCTAAATCTTCCCTCTTTTAGTTTAAAACCATTGCCCCGTGTCCTATTGCAACAGGCCTTCCTAATATTTTGTCCCCATCTCTCTTATAAGCCCCCTTTAAGTTCTAAAAAAGCACTATAAGGTCTCCTCAGAGCCTTCTCTTCTCCGGGCTGAACAACCTCAACCCTGTCAGCCTTTACTCATGGGAGGGGTGCTCCCATGACCTCCCAATTCTGGTCATTTTTGTGACCATTCTTCTTTCACCATTTATAATTTTAAAGGCCCACAAAACAATCAGTCCAAAATGAGGATATTAACAAGCAGTGTGGTGAAACTGTCTCTGAGCTGTGTTGCAAAGACATCTGCCTTTCAATACCAAGTGATCTTTCCATGTATGGAATTGGGACTCCTGTAAAGGCTTGGAGGGAGCATTTCCAGCAGGAAATCTCTCCAGATCAGTTTAGGCTGTGGTAGCAGCAGATGGCTCCCAGACTTTAACTTGGGCTTGGGAATCTTTCCATCCAGGACTAATGTTCACATTGTGATTATGTGCATTTCTTTCCCTGTGGCTATAACCGTGGAAGTAACTGTTAAGACAGTTTATTATTGCTCAACTGGGTCCTTTTTCTGAATGCTGAATCTATTTAGGGTTGTCTTTTACAGGAGACTTAAAAAACAAGAAGCATTTTTTTTTACTGCCTCAAAAAGGTGGACTGGTGCTGTGTAAAACAAGGAATGAAAGAAGACTACCCTACTGAGACAAATTCCAGAGAATCATAGAAATTAGAAATAGTAAACACCTATCAGGTCACTTTGTCCATCTTCTGCCAGGAGTGCCATTGTCCTCATCAGTATATGAACTGGAAAGCTTCTTTACAAAGAGGTGTTTGCCATGGGACTGTGCTTGTTGTTTTCTGTGCTCAGTTAGCTGTTGCTAAAGATATCTTAAGGATAATTAGGACTTCTCCTCCTACCTGGGTTTCCTTGCATTTTGGGAATTGGACACTTAATAAAAATAAATAGAAATAAAAAACAACTAAAGCACTAAGAATTATTATTTAGAGAATGAGATGTATTCTCACTATTTAGTTAATCAATTACTTAATCCTCAACTTCATGAGAAAAACTGTCAAATGTTATCCAACAGGCAAGTGGCAGGATCATGAATAGAAACTAGGAAACAACTCCTGATCAGTTGCTTAACTCAGTCGACAATAAATGCCCGCTGCTCAGAGAGAACGTGCAGTCATCTCTCCTGTTGCTAATTGAGTGATTTGTGGCGTGTTAAGGGTTTCAAAACATGAGAGACTTTTAAGAGCAAAACGAACCACCATACCCAGCTAGCTCAGCCTTCTGTTGATTATCTAATTATCCCCACTTATGCAGTTTCAGAGTGTTCATGAGCAAGAAACATCAAGCCTTCATTTCTCCTACTACCCTCACGTTACATCTAATAATTTTGAGCCTCTTTAGGGGAGTTGTGTTTTAATCAGCCTTGGTATAAAGGCATTAAAAGACAATCCATTACTTTTGTTGATAAGTTGTGATGTTTAATTGCCCCTTCATTTAAAAAGAAATTGGGCCTTATATCTGTTTGGAATTTGTCTAACATTAGCTCCCAAATGTTGATTCTTGTGATGCAGTTTTCTTCTGGAACAAAGATGCTTCAGAAATCCAGTGTTTCCCCCTTATTTGCTATAATCAAGTCCCTTCTTTATCTGTCTTTTGAAAACCTAAACAGATGGAGTTCCTTGTCTTCTCCTGTAAGGCATTTATTCTAGTTCTCAGATGTTGAAGCTGCTTGGCGTATTCTTTGCAATTTTTTAGAGTCCTTTCTTTAAGAAAGCAAAGACATTAGAATCGTATTGCTGCTTCAAGTCATCCATCCTGAGACTGAGCTGGCCCTTTTGGCCGTAGTGCTTTCCTGGAAGCTCACATTTTCTCCCCTGATGTTTTCTAAATTGTTTTAATAGTTGCCTCTTTGCAGAGTACAGCTCTCCCACGGCTTCCCCTTCGTGGTTCTGCAGTTCGTGGCCTGTCTTCCATGTTCATAAGCTCATACATTTTAGTATTCAACTGATTTAACACTTGCTTAGATTGAAAGGGCCTGGACTTCCACTCACTATGAATCACTCTGTGTGACTGCTCTGCCTTTAAAGTTATTTAGTGCTCTGCCAAGCATGGTGTTACCTTTAAATATTAGCTTCAGTGCTTTTTATATTTACTTATAGGTAAATGATAAAATATTTAATATTTCCATCAAATACAGATCTTTCCGGTGCATTAGAAATGCTTCTTTTCAGTAACAATACCCCACTGACAACTGCTTTTTGAGATTTGTCAGCTGAAGTCTATCTGTCTATCTAATACTATGTCCTGTTTTGTTCTCTTATGCTGTTAATTTAAGCAGAGCTGTCTTCTGGTGTTCCATCAAATGCCTTAAAAATGTTTCATCTGTGCCTTTACCATTGTCATTCAAATGATATCAGGTTTATTTGACAGAAACTCCTTTTACACAGGAAGGTCTAATGACATTAGGTATTGTATTCCTATCCTTTAATGTTTTTATTAAGCACTTTGGATAGAAGCTGTTGTGCTATTTCCTTCAGGGTTGATGTTTCCTGGAGGCTAAACACTTTTACAGTTATACATCTTGTCCTGTTTAGCTTTTTAAAACATTCAACAACATTATAATTCTTTTATTCTTCTGTTATCTTTCTGTTATTCCAAGATTAAAAATAAACCTCAGCGGATCAGAAATCTCCTCATTCAGCTCTTTTAAGACTTTGGAACAAGTGACCCAGGTCTGTGAAATTAAAAATAAAGGATATTTATTCCTGGTAGCTGATCAACATCCTTTTTTGTTCTCGTGGATTACAAAATACTTTGTCATCCTCTTGTGATTTAAGCACTTATGTTCTTCATGTATTTATATCTGATAGAGAAAATGTTTGTTGCATACTTCATACATTTTATAGGCTGAACCTTTTAAACAAACCATTACCTTCTTGGGGGTTTGATGGACTTCTGTATCAAGATATAACTTGGTTGTTTTTTTTTTTTGTTTTGTTTTGTTTTTTAACTACTAATGCATCCTGTCTTGATTTAAAGACTTCATTGGTTAATTAGATCGCTAGGAAACATTGCACATTACTTCCAGACTGAATAGTTGTGATTTGGCTAGCCACAATATATGATTATGCTTTTGTTTCCTAATGACAGCAGACCTCCTCTTTCAGAGAACTTCTCCCCATGCAGGTTCTTGTAGTATGTAGATTTGGATCAGCTTGTAATCTAACTTTGGGTGATATAGATGGAGTTCATTGGATAGCTCACCTAGCATAGTATAAGTCTTGAAATCACTATAGTACTTTTCTGTGCTCTTTGAAGTTTTTTTAACATTTTTTTAGAAGTGTAGGCAAGATAACAGGCCACAGTATTATTAAATGGTTTCACTAATATATGTAGTCGGTGTCTTTTTTCTGTACTTCCTTGATAGTTTCCTACTTAGATACCGAAGAAATCACATTAACCTTCTTAGCAACTGCTTTACAAAGGCATTTCATGTTCAATTGGTTATTCACCAAGACACACGCACTCTTTTCGCAGTCACTATTTGCAAGGCTTAGATACGGTTCCCATTGTGTGAGAATTACTTACAGTCTTTGATCCTAAATCTATAATCTAGCACTGGGCTGAACTGAAATGAGAATGTGTCTGAGTATGTATTATTATATGCATGTCAAAGTGATAAGTAAACTGAATTTTAGATATCTTCTTGTCCTTTTCCAGAATGCACCTTAGGTGTCAAGGCTGCTTTCCAGTATCTGAAAGGACTGAAACTTGTGGCCCTGGCCCTCTCCCCAGTGTACTGCCTCAGTCTGTCTCTCTCTGGCACCTTGAAAGATTTATTAATAGTCCTTTTTTTCCATAAATTAAGAAGCAAGGCTTAAAGCAAAATATGCCTGTTTGAATATTTCCTCTTACAGCCCTTAATTTCTTTCATGCAAGGGAGCCTAGAACATTGGAACGAACCTTCAGTTTTTGGCAAGTGGTACAAGGTGACCCTTATGCTTCTCCGTGTCTGAGAACTTCCTTCAACTGCCACTTGCTGCCCCCTTGCTTCCTGTCCACACACGTCTCCCGCATGTAGTAATCATTAGTAATAGTAGTAAAAGTAATAACAATGTAATAGTGATGTTCCATTACTGGCAGGATTATATGTTCAGCCTGGGAGAATGAAACTTGTTTTTAGAAGGCAGTGATTGTGGCTCTTGCACCTCTCGCAGGAACATGCAGGCAAACATTGCAGGGTGCAATTAACACGAGAGGGTTTATTCTCTTGCTTCAAGCTAATTTAAGTGTGTAACTTTCTGGGGTATAGTACTTCTACGTAAGCAAGGAAGAACCTGGAAAGAATCCACTTAGAAGCCCCTGTTCTGATTTTCTATGCTTCCTCCCTTGTCAGTGTTCCTTTCAGGTTTGACCATGCTGAGGTGACAAAAAAAAGAAATGCATGAAGGAGCACTCTTAGCTCCTGCTAAGTCCCATGCAGCACACAGCCCAATGTGATGTACAGCAAAGTTAGTTCCATCTTCTGGACAGAAATTTCACTTCTAGCTGTACTGGAGGGTGTGGATATGCAAAGGCTGAATATGCAGTTACAAGGATTTTTGTGTAATTCCACTTCCATCAGTCCTTTCTTTAGGAAATAGTAAGTCCATCCTTGTGTAAAGTGTTTAATGCAAAAAAATGCACTCATTCTTTCTGAGCTACTTTCAGGATAGGAACAGGTATAGCAGTTACCAGAATGACAAGCAGTTTGTTGACAGCACACCTGTGTGGGGATCCACTTGCAGACAGTGTGCATTCTTGTAATGATAATCATAAGAACACTTAAGTTTTCTGTCCTGGAAAAATATGTGCATTGCAGAAGAATCACAGGTGAAGAGATGAGTACACATGTGTGTCCATGTAGTAGCGTGCGTACAGGTACTGTTTGCAGATGTGTATAAACACATATATGTGCTCTTAGTAGGTACCAGTGCAGAGAGTTCAGATCTATATGTGAGTATGTAAGTACATATGCATTCTTATGCATGTATGCATGCATAGGTTATGTAAATGCAAGTATACATAGGCACATATTGGCAAACAAATATAGTTTGTAAGTTGATTTCATGTCTAGATATCAACAACCAGTCCTGCACTGACATATATGTCCTTGCTTCCAGCATTTTTTTAAAGTTTTTTGTCTATGTCAGCCATTTCTTTATTCTTTTTTTTTCCTTCAGCAGACAATATAACACAGAGTCAAGCTTTCTTGGTATATTAGAAGAAGAATGGTTGACTGATTTCTATGTATTTTGCGATTTTTTGACAGTGCTCACTCTATTCACGGAGAATAGAACTGCTATAGAAGAGAAACACTTGGTTCTTTAAGGTTCTTCTGGTCAAGGTAGCCTGGGTGATACTAAGAGCAGAGTCCCCTTCCCAAGCCCCTCCTCCAAAGAAGTTTACTCCAGAAATGGAAGTTCATCATGGTCTGAGATGGTTTGCTGCTGCCACAGTAGTGTTTCGGTGTCAGGAAAGCTGTGGAAAGATTGTTGGGACTTGAATGATGAAAGTGGGTGGATGGGAGACCAGGTAACCAGAAAGGATTAAGAGATTTAAATGGAGAATTTTGGCCAAACAATGGCTAAGGCAGATCTTGTATTCTGCCTGTTGGCATTTGAACAATAGCTCTGAACAAACTCTATAGCTTAAGATCTGCTATAGGTCTTTCTTAAGCAGTAAGATAGTTCTGAGCAAAACAGAAAATGTAAGATAATATTGTATATTAGGCTTGTATAAAAGAAGTTTTCCTAGTATCTTAGTGTGACATCAGTATCTCTTATACGTAAAACCAAGCTCCAGAGATGTGAACCCTGTGCCTGGATGCATTAAATGGCATTGTAAGAAAAGTTGACAAACTGAGGGAAAAGTGTATTACCATTTCATATTTACATTACTGCATTTCAAATCTGAAAGAGGTTAGTAGATTATTTACACTGATCTGTGTCACCAGAGCATTTCCTCTTTAGCTATCCCTTAAGCACAGAGTAATAATTAGAAAGCAGAGATCTCCTGAACATCTGTTACCTTGCTGTAGGAATTGGCCAGGAGTATTCAGTTCCCTCTGTTTCGGTTTCTGTAATGGGGGAGAGTGGCCCTTAATGGGGGAGTGGGAGATAATACAGTGAGATAATGTCAACATTAATATTCACAGAGTAACTTAAAATGCCTGGAGGAATTTCTTGTGGAAAGTGTTTTTACAATGGAGATAAATATTTTTCCCAGCTCCCTCTGGGGAGAAGCCTGCCTCCCCTCCCCTCCCCTTTCCTTTTTTATTTTATTTTTTTTTTAATAGAAAGATAAAAATACACAGTGATAGGGGCACTCCAGAGACAAAACAACATGAAGGGCTCTCTGCATTTTGCAGAATCAGGCCCAGAGTGCCTGGAACCAGCTGATCAGCTGCCTCTTCTGTCTGGAGCTCAGTGCTGACTCCAGCCCTGACCTCTCTCCTTACCCAAGAGCTCTTGCTGCTCTTGATTGCAGCACCCAACTTCTTTGAGGAGGAAGTGTAATCTGCTGCTGAATGGGCTGCTTAGACCCTCATCTGTCTCCCATTTCTGCTTCTCATTTTAGCGCTTCCACTGGAAAATGTCACCCTTTTTTTGCTTGGGTTTTTTCCTCCTTTCACGTGCTTTCGTTAATGCTCTCTCTCAGCCTTCCGGCTGCTCCTGCCTCCCCCCTTCTCCCCCAGGCACAGGCCGTCAGGCACACAGCTTCCCACTCAAAGCAAGGGATGCAGGGGAGGTTTTACCAACAGCCCTGGTGGGCTTTGGCAGTGCCACTGGCTTCTTTGCACGGTTTTAATACTTTTCCCTAAGAAACCTGTAAAGATGATGGGTTCAGGAAAACAAAAATAGGTGGGCTAGACTTTCTGGCATTTTGGTAACTGGACTTACTTCCAAACAGGAGATAGATTAGTATTTTTTTAATTTCCCCCCACTCCTCTTCCTTTTGTTAGTGCTAGAAGCTGTAGGGCAGGAGGTCACAGCTGAGAGTCTTTTGATACATGTAGGAAAAAGATATAAAAGAGCTTCTGGTTCTTTTTGTAGCATCAGGATGGAGTTATGAGATTACAGGGTTTTTCTGTTGTAGGTAGGGAATCAATTACATTTCCTGCCCCCTCCAGTAAACATTTAGCTCATCACCTCCTTGTTTTTGCACATCATTAAGTCCCAGTGCAGATAAATGTTTGGGAATCCTACCCGAGGAGGGTTTGAACTTTGTCCCATGCCTCAGAACATGAACAGAGGTGAGCAAAGAGATCCTGGAGAGATGCCCGTGTTGTCAGGTTTTCACAGAGTTCACAGAGCAATGAGAGAGGCATTAAAAAAACAGTGTAGAAACCCATAGTATTTCAGCCTAGACATACAGAGGCAGGGTCTCCTCCTCCCTGGACCATCTAGACGTCTGTAGAGCACTATGGCAGATGGTGTCAGACGTGGGATAGTGCACTTCTTCAGCAGACCTGGAACGTCAGTGCTTCCTCCCGGGAGGAGAGCCTAGCTGAAGGATGTCTCTTCCTTTGGCTGCCATTGCAGATGGAAGGAGATACCAGTGCCCTGGTGACTTTTGTGCTAAGGCTGAGGGAAGGAAACACCACGATGAGATGCAGCACCCCCAGCAGCTATGGTCCAACTGCAAACAGTGACACCACTTGAAGTTTGTGGACCAAGTCTACACAATACTAAATCCATTGAATACCTCCTCTGTTGCTCTAATTGCAGCATTATTTGAGCAGGGCTCACATTTAAGCATGTGCTCTCCTGTATGTAATGGTAAATGTTTTCAATTTGGTTTTTTCTGGACAAGAGACAAAACCAGAGGAAATGTCACTGTGGCTGGTGCAATTTGCCCAGCACATTGGAAGTGCTGGCAGTGGGAGTGATGCTTGACTGGCATATGGAGACTGAGCTGCCTTCTTGTACATGCCAGGGATATTCTTGTGAAGCAGGCTCAAGGCATATTGGCTAGGGAAGATAGGTACTGGGAAAAAACTGCTTACCTGTACATGAGCAGAATCTATCCAGTATTTTCACAGAAGACTTTGCCGTTCTCATTAAAACACATTTTATCACTGAAATGAAAAGCTGAGTGAAATAAAGAAATTCTGTCCCAAAGGAGGTTCCTTCAGCCCACGTTTGTTTTCATTACTGCTGATTAAGAGATTTTTTTTATATGGTAATTCCTAAAAACCTCTAAATTGAATTAATCTGTAATACTATGATATTCCCTAAATCAAATTATTTCATATTAGTTATTGAGCTGACCCCAAACACTCTGGAGGCAGTTTAACAAGAATTCTATTTTCCTTTCCAATGCTGTTCCATGTGGTGGATGTCCGATAGGAATCTTGTGTCCCATTCTCCCACGGGGGCCAGAGTATTTGGTGAAGCTGCTTTGTGGCAAAACCAGTCATGGGTGCCTTCTGATGTCCCCCTAGTGTTTCTCTAGAGAGGGCAGACCAGCAGTAAAAATGAGGACCTCTATTGAAAGTAAATGCTTGGCAAATACTGTTTTATGTTATGATAAGTTCATACAAAAGCTCTTCTGTTAAGTTTGATGAAACTAAATGTGCCAGTTTGGGTTGCAGTGGCTTGAAGTGAAGCATTTCATTGCTAATTCTCTGTTAGGAAAGTGGAATTCTGTGTTAGCAAGCTATCCCAATGGAAACATTCACCCAGTTATACCAAACAGATCTATTTCCAGAGATAGGTCTTTTGTACTTACACAACCTTAGGTGGATTTGAAATACAATGAAATGGCTAAGGGGAGTGTTATTTGCTAAGTCATTGTCTGATACAGTTTTCAGTGTCTTGTGTAATACGGTTCAAGCCTTAAATAATCAATGGGGCCATCCTAAAATAATTCCTCTCTGCCTTTCAGATGAAATCCTTAAGACACTTGACAGTAATCATTTCCTCACATACTCATCACTGAACCAAGCTAGCCAGATTTAGCTTGTGCTAGCTAGACAAATCTGAGGTTTCAGGATGTGTTTGGGAGCAGCAGAGCATTCTGTAACTGGTGAATGTCTATATAATCTCAATACAGAACTGAATGTAATTGAAGTCAACTATGGCATGCTGGTAAATAAGGTTCTGTGATGATGATTTCTTTTTTCTCTTAACTCTAAAAAAAGCTGTCAAACCTTCATTAGCTAGGAATTTAATTTGTAAATTTAAGCTCTTTGAACTTGTGGAATATCATAATTGTATTAATATAAGGTTTAGTCTTTCTTTCTGTGCATTAAACGCTAGGAAAGTCTCTAGCTACATAGTAATTTAACCTTTCCCATGTCCTTCCCACCCTCCAACAGAGAATCATATAAAATAAAGCTGTGAAGGACCATGAGAGGTTATTTAATCCTTTCTGCTTCCACTGTCCCAAGACAAAATCAATGACATATATGTGAGTCTTGACAGCAATTTGTTTAACCTATAATTAAAGGTCTCAGGTGATGGTTGCTCCTCAGGCAATCTCTTCCAGTGCTTCACTGTTCTTAAATTAAAAAAGCTTTTACTAACATCAATTCTAACACTTCCTTGCTATAATTTTTGCCTGTTATTTCTCATTCTTTTCAGCATAGATACAAAGAACAGATTGTTCCTTTCTGCATTGTAGCAGCCTTCTTATATTTGAACACTGTTATAATGTTTCCTTGCAGTTTTCTATAGGTTAAAAGGAAGCAATACTTTTAATCTTTTTCCTGTTTTCTAGACCTCTGGTTATTCTTATTGCTCTCCTCAGGACTCTTTCCAATAGCCCTGCTCCTTTCTTGAAGCACAGTTGTCCAAACCGCGTATGATCTCCAGCAGAGTATGGCATTGTCTCCTCCTATGTCTCCAGACGTTCCAGGACACCTCATTCAATCCCCAATGAATCATTTTCTATGTGTAGCTATTATGTGTTTCTTTTATCTTCTTTTACCTCTGACAATATAGGCTCAGTGTAGAATGTAGAATTTTCTCATTATTATATATGCATGAATGTTTGTAAAATACTGGCATATCTCCTCTAATGCCCTTCTTATATCCAGAGACGTGTTGCTTGTCAGTTACTTTTTCACCTAAAGATTTTTTAGCTAGTTTTTAGGAGCAGACTGAGAAATTGAAGTAAAATCTCTCAGAGTATTTCTTTTAGCTTTAGAGTAAATATGAAATCTCTCAGTGTCTTCACTTACAGCTTTTGGCTAATTAGCACTTCTGCAAAACCAATTACATGGGTGGCCACCATAATGTGACAAATATACTTTTGAAAATATTGAGTTTAGGTGGCTTTCTCACCATTGCTTAGAAAATCTGTGTTAAAGTGGTATTTTAAGAAATATAGCAACTATACATTATTTTCTGTGATCCCTTTCTTCACTTATTATACAAAACTTGAAGTTCCTGTAGTGAGGAAAGGACTTGACACTTCCACCACAAAAGAGCATTCATCCTCAAATCACAGTTGATGCTACAGCCAATTCTACTTAATCTTACTGCTGCCTAAGCTGTGCCTTTTTGGTAGCTGAGGAAAGGACTTTAGTCTCTGAGACTAATATAGAATCTTTCAGCAGCAATTCTCTTGCAACGATAAATGCTTCTTCCCCCTCTATAATGTCATGTATTTTTTCACACATAAATATATATAATTTTTAATGTTTCTCTTATATTTTTCTCAAGATGCAATTCTAGGGTCTGCTATTCCCTTTGAAATTAAGATTTGTTTCAGCAGTAGACCAGATGAATTAGCAGTCGGTCTATCCCAGCACGGAGGATGCAGAAAGCTACCCATGTACTAAAATAAATTCTGTCCTTATTTCTACCTGTTAAAAGGAAAAAAATCCAAGAAGTAGATAATTTCACAACCCTGCTTTCTGTAGTTGGAATGCTGCAATGCAACACCAAGAAGTAAGGCTGTAGAGCACTTGACATTTTAATCATCAATATTCATAGCTAAATCAAGAAGAAGCAGGATCAATATATGCACAAACACATTGTACAGTTCTAGACACATCTTAAAACTCCAATAAATAGCTGGAAAGCAATTTTTTTTTGTCTTAAACTTTGAAATCTGTCTCATTCATATATTCATTTGGTTGTAAGGCAAAAAATCTTATTCCAAAAGGTATAGTTAGAAGCATTGGGTTTTTATCTTGGTATGTTCCAAGGTGAAAGATAAGGCAGCAAGATGGACTTTGATCTGCATTAATCTGTTTAAGCTCGCTTTGGGATACCCTGTGCATGATCTGAGTTGGTGTTAACGCTGTAGTAACTGGGAATGCACTCCAATGTCCTGAATTCTCATGAGAAGCAGGGGCTTATTTTTTGGCTGAAAGGATAGTTGTGACCACAATGAAGTACTGGATCCTCTGTCCTCAGTATGTCTTAGGGAAGCGTCCTCACTCGACTAGATGAGGAAATTCCACTCTGCCTTTTTTCAGCCCTTTTTTACTGGCACCTTGAATCCCTTTTATTTCTCTTTCTTTATATCTTACTTTAGGGAGTGCTTCTCTCTGTCTTCCTGTAAGTCTTCTGAAATGAAATCAATCTCTTTTCTCTTCTGGAGTTTTCCATAAAACTTGAAGGTATTCAGAACCTATTGTAAGGTGGAAAGAGATTTGTAGAGAAGCTTAAAATAGCTCTACCGTATTGTTTAAGCATTCTACTCACCATATTCCTATTTTTAGCTGGGTAAACACACGTTCTTTGTTAAACATGTAGAATGTAGGATCTCACTACTTTAATCAACATACCACAAATCATATTTGAGTCTTATTGGTTTGGTTTTGGTTACTTACCATCAATGTTTAATGCCTTGTTTTTCATGACAGGCAAATTAACTCCTTTGGTGTGGCGAATGGTAATTGTGGTTTTTTATTACCTGAATATAGTTGTTATTCCAGTGAACCATCAAATATGTTTATACTGGGTATGCAAAATGCACATACAGTTCTTTAAATAAGTATAGCAGCTTTAGTTATGGATCACTGAAGCCTCGGATCGCTGCTTACGTACTTGTTCCCAAACACAAAGTAGTGCTGTTAGCTGGTGCCTTTGTTTCTACTTGCTGGTTGGAGCAGGGTAGAAACACATAGTTCTGGTAAACCATCTGATAAACTGTTATTTATTAAGCTGCGGGAACTTGTCTGGTTCAGTCCAGGTGCCTTTAGGGAAGTCTTAGGCTCTAGGGTGAATGTCTTGCAGTGAGTGTGTCTGAGAAGTGATTTGGGCAGTTGGAAGTGAATGGGGGCAGCCTGTGACAGACAAAAGCAATCAGTGATACACAGGATACAGTAAGTTAACAAGAACTGAACTTCAGAGATGTTCTTCCTAGTGCAGTGGGTTGACCCTGGCTGGACACCACCCAAGCCACTTGTCACTCCCCTCCTCAGCTGGACAAGGGAGAGAAAATACAAGGAAAGGCTCATGCATTGAGATAAGGACAGGGAGAGATGATTCACTAATTATTGTCATAGGCAAAAGAGACTTCACTTGGGGAAAAATAATTTATTACCAAAGAAGTCAGAGAGGGATAATAAGAAATAAAAACTAAATCTTAAACCACCTTCCCCCCCACCTCACCCCCTCTCCTTCTTCACAGGCTCAACTTCACTCCTGATTTCTCTACCTCCTCCTTCGGAGCAGCGCAGGGCGATGGGGAATGGGGTTGCGGTCACTTCATCACCTGTTTCTGCTGCCCCTTCTTTCTTAGGGGGGGACTCCTCATGCTCTTCCCCTACTCCAGCGTGGGATCCTTCCCACGGGAGACAGTTCTCCATGAAATTCTCTGCCATGAGTTCTTCACAAACCGCTCCAGTGTGTGTTCCTTCCATGAGGTGCAGTCCTTCAGGAACAAACTGCTCCAGTGTGGGTCCCCCATGGGGTTGCAAGTCTTGCTAGCAAACGTGTGCCAGTGTGGGCTCCTCTCTTTCCATGTGTCCACAGGTCCTGCCACAAGCCTGCTGCAGTATGGGCTTCTCCTGGGGTCATGGCCTTCTTCAGGCATCCACCAGCTGTGGCATG
>BJBW01007397.1:85390-108444 GCA_004320125.1 Scolopax mira | reverse complement strand
CCCTTCTTAAATATGCTATCCCAGAGGCACTACCATCGTCGTTGATTGGCTTGGCCTTGCTCAGTGGCGGGTCCATCTTGGAGCTGACTGGCATTGGCTCTATCAGAAGGAGGGGAAACTTCTCGTAGCCAGAAGCCATTCCTGCAGACCCCTGCTAACAAAACGTTGCCACACAAAACCAATACACCTAGCTAGCTAAACTTATATGGGCTTCAGGTTATTGTCCATTTTCATGATGGTCATCTAATTTGCCAGACTATAAATAGCCATTTGCTTTTTGACCATGCCTGTGTCCGGCCTACACTGAAAACCACATTTCCTACTTATTAGCACCAAGTTGGAGAGGATTTTTTATGTTGGCTACTGGCCAAGTCTAGCACATCATTTTTCCTCACTTTTGTTGCTCCCTCTCTATCTGCATCTTCACTTGATTGCAGAGAGACGCTTTTCATCGTTATGAAAAGCCATCTGATTAGAGCTCTCATTAACCCACATGTGAAGCTTCTTGTAAGTTTAGGTGGAGAAATTCCTTGAATGCTTCAGAATTGCAAAGTTGCCATTTTCAAGAAACCTCAAAACTAGATTGCCAATTTGTTTTAGCTCAGCTTAAAACAAACTCTTCTGTCTCAGCAGATTTAAAAGAAACCTAATTTACTGTATATCTTTTTATCCCTCAAAATGTCTCAGATGTCCTGGAATTCTGCTGCTGTTTATCAAAGACGGGACTGTTTATCAGGGTCTGGACTATCCCGACCCTGACCAACCATCTATACTGGTCAAATTCATTAAACAAAGGCACTAAATAGTCAAAAAATTCCTCTCTTAAAGTGTATTTAGAAGCAGTCCTCATGGAAAAGGAAAAAACCAAACCACTTTTTTCATTGTTCTAATTTCAGTTTTGGAATATAAAGCTATTTTAAGATTGCAAATGAAGGTTACTTTTCAAATGCTTAGTGCATAGCTTTTGCTAGTCATTTTATTGTCATTTCTCTTTTCTATCTTCCTTCCCGGAATGATTGTAAAGTCGTTGTGTATGTCTGTACCAGGAATCATCTCCTTGACTTCCTTAGGCCTCTTGACCTTCTCTGATACACATATCAGACACGGGATGAAACAGGCGAGATTGGCCATGTTCAGAAAGCCACCTGAGAAAAATTTATGGGCGCTGCTTTCATTGCTGTGCTTACTGCTAAGTTCTTATGGAAGCCATGTCCCAGAGTGATCCTAGAAGACCACATCCTAGTGAGAGACAGCTCTCCGAGTCAGTCATGGCCTCATTTGGAGTTAAAGTGGTGTGGGTTTCAATCAGCCTTCCTTTTTAATGGGCCATGGCAAGGCAGGATCACAATCATACAAAAAAGCCTCACTGAAAGCACTGGTGGTAAGTCAGACCAGAATTGACACAAGCATCTTCCTTACCAGGCAGTTTTAACATTTGGGAAGGGTGTGTTTCATCTGTCCTGGAAAACTACACTGAAGCATCTGTTGATTTCATTAAAACACAAAAATTCATAGGTTATGAGGCCAAAAAGAGCCATTGTGATAATCTAGGCTGATTTGCTATATAATTAATTCCTGTCTCACTATGTCTTTTAGAGAAAACAAGATATTATTTTAATTTAAAGTTTGCCAGTAGCAGAGAACACACCGTAACCTGTAGTAAATTATTTCAATAGCAAATTACCCTCATGTAAAAATAAGTCATAATATTTTAAAATGTGTATTTCTCTAACTTCAATTTCTAGCCCCCGGATCCCATTATTCTTTTGTCACATGGATTGAAGAGCTCTCTATTGCCAAATTCCATTTTCTGCACAGGCACTCATAGATGGTAATCAAATCACCCTTTAACCTCTACCTATCAAACAGACTAAATTTGAAAGTTCTTCACTATGGGACATGCATTCCCATCGTTTAATTATATTCCCGTTTCTCATTCTTAAACCGTTGGTTTAACAACTGAACTGATATCAGAAGCTGCCTCAGTGTCTCGTTGCTCAAGCCAGAGATGCTGTTGTCTCTATTCCTGCTCAGGAATTCACCTTGGTTTTACACCCAAGGATTATTTTTATCCTTTTGTTTATAGTGCTGAGATATACCTGATTATACATCCAGATCTTGATGTCCAAATGTAGCTGTTAGTGGTACCTCAAATCAGCTATGTGAACACTTGTAATTTTCCTTAAACATAGGTGCCTTAAGAAATTTCTTAAGCTAGGTTGTGGGTTTGAGTTTGTTTAAAGAAAATACTGTAGAACAAAACCCACTTGAATATTAGACATTCAGATTGGGGTGGATCTGTTTCTTTGAAAAGATTGAATTCAAAACTCTTGTACCTATTCAACACCCTTTCTCCTCCCTTCCTCAGGTCTTACTTTGTGCTTGCTTTCTTGGTCCTTCCTTTCAAACTTGCTCTCAGATCCTCCCTCCATTGTTAGTGACTTTCTGGCTTACAATTAACTCAGTGTAATTTTTTCTACATCCTTTGAAAGTTTTTTGTCTCAAGGATTCTCCAGCTGTGGTACTGGTATGACTAATGAAATACAAGGCAGTGTGCAGCAAACCCCAAACAAACCCAGAGGCAGACCCTCTGTGTTTCCCCAGAAGAGATGGGAATTGTTGCCCAAGTATCAAATATATGAAAGGGGGAGATGTTCCCTGTGTGTGGCTCAGCTGAGAGTTTGAAGCTGCCTCCCTCTATGTGATTATATTCCTTCTACCACCGACCTGCAGAGGTTGCTGAAAGCAGGTCCCTGAGTCATATTTAGATATAACCCAGCACCAGCCATCAATCCTATGTAGGGTATGGTGCCCCCTGTCTGTTCCTCTCATATGGTGAAAGGCTGGGTCAAGGTCCAGTTTAGAGGATCATTGGTCTGAGCAACTGTTAGTAGTACCCTATAAGGGCAGTTCTATGTTAGGATCATTGAAGTCACAGTTCATTCAGGCTTTGCATTCTCTTGCCCACCAAAGCAACTCCATACTGGGACGAAACCAAAACCCCAGTGTTGTGACAAAGTCGTACCAGTCAAGAAGTCCCACACGTATGTGTTGGCAGAAGGACTCTGTCCACCGGAACTCATTTCCAGTTACCCTCTTTTCCAGGCTGTCCCTGCAGTGGGATAAGGAGTAGACTGTGTACAACCTACTATACATGTAGATTCTTAAAGAACATGAGAAAAGCCCTAGTGGGCCTGAAGAACGGTCAATCCATTTACCCAGTATTCTCCCTGCAATAGTGACAGGTGAGGTGCTATTAAGGGAGAGCACATGAGCATGACTCTATCAGTGGTCCATTCCCCTAATATTCTCACAGCATCTGCTGCTCTTGGATTAGGATTATTAGAAGGTCCTTCCCTGCTTTTCCCTTTAATATCAGTTTGTGGACTTGCTGTCCATTTATCTTCCTGGTTCTTTTTGAGCCTGCTAATGCTCTCTGCCTCCACAACCTTCTGTGGCAGCAAGTGCCAGAAGTTCACTATCCTCTGTGTAAATAAATATTTCTAAAAAACCATTTTAAACCGTTATCCTGCCTAGAGGCACAGTGAGTGCCTCTAGTTCTATTATTGCTGGATTTGGCAAGGAGCAGTTCTATATTAACCTTCTCCATCTTCAATCATATTTTTCCCAGGTCCTCTCCAAATATAAGAGCCCCAGCCTTTTCAGGCTATCCTCATATAGCATCCTGCTTCACCCTCCTAATTGTTCTATTTATTTTCCTCTGTAACTTTAGCTCCTCTGTTTCCTTGAGCTGCAGAGACAGGACTGCACATCGTGCTCAGAACTAGGGTTTGTGGAAAGCACTGGACTTTCTGTGCACACAAAATACGTGCAGAAGTCCTGGGAAGTCCAGGTACATCTCTTACGTGTGCCTGTCCTGGGTTCAGGGGCAGCTGCAGCTCATCTCTGATGGCTTCCTGAGGGGCACCTCCTTGTCTGGCAAGAGGGGGAGGCTGTAGTGCGCAGCCTTGCTGAGTCACTGGAAGGAGGTGTATCATCTGTCAAGCAAGAGCGTTTGACGTGGTTAATCCATAGAATGAGACTACTACCTTCCCACAAATTGAAAATATATTTTATTCCTTGTTGCAGATATTAATAGACTTGATGTTTTTGAAGTCTGTGTGAGGGCAGAGCGATTTATTGGGAATTGGAGCAAAACAAGCTATTGTGGGTCAATACTGTCCTCTGCTGGGAGGAACTACAGCTTTGTGCCAAGACTCAAATGGGAATTAACAACTGGCTTCTCATTTCACTCAAATGTAGGGTGTTTGCCTTCACAACAGGAAAATCTGATGCTGGGTGGGCTGCACTAGGGAAATTCTCCTTCAATGCTTAGCAGCAGCTGGAAATTCTTCTCTTGCTACAAATGAGTTGAATTTTGATTTAGTTTATTTTTCATCCCCAGGTTACCTACTTTAGAAGCTTATCCCTTATTCTCTCCCTTGTTTGCCTTTTAATATTTACTGTATATTCATTTTTATGAATTTACTTTATTTGTAGATTTAACAATGCATATCTCCTTTCCCTTCTTTTTTCATAGCAAATTGCTGACAGCTCATCTTGCCAGCGATTTGCAAGCAGAAATCAAATGTGTGTATGTATATGCTATATGTAATAGACCCAAAGTATTTTAAAATAACAACTCCTTAGAAGAAATTCAATATTGTCGCAGAACATGAATTCAACCAAAATTGTGCTAGTTGCAGAAATGCTTTTGCTTGCTGTATGTGCCAGCTCTGGGTTTAGGAAGCATGGAAGGTGGTTGAGAGGAAGTACAGTTTACAAATATTTCAGTTTTGTGCCTTCTCAAGTCCCTGCCTCTCTGAGAACAGTTGAGGGCAGAGAAGAGTCCTCTTCGTAAGGAATTAATTCTGTACCTGTGAGAAGGAGAAGTGCAGGAGGTCTGGACTCCTGAGCAAGCCAGGTGTGCTCAGGAGTGCTTGCCTGTTTGGGACTCTTGTCTTGGCAACTTTCCACCCATGTAGCAACTGAGTCTGCAGTTCTGGTCCTTAACCCAGAGAAATATTAAGTGGTTGGTTTTTTTTTTATTTTATTCTTGTAGCTCATTAGGAGCCACAGGGCAATCGCCAACAGTTCACAGCAACTCGCTTGAATTTTTTTGCATCCCTCTCCTAATAGTTAAGTGGGCTTACAGGAATAATAGAGAAATGGCAGTGGTGGTACAGAGTTCCCTGCTGTGGCTAGCACAAATGGACATGGAGCTTACGCTTTGTTATGTATTTTGTATGGGATTTATGCAAATATAACAGCATGATACCAAACACATACTGTATTTCACGTACAAAAGCTTTTACAGCAGAGTGGGCCCATGGTAGAGTTAATTGTTCTCACTGTCCTTCAGTTAAATGTTCTCTTCTGCCTGCTTATCTGATCTACAGTCATTGCAAAGTACCTGTTGCTGTCGTTTCTATACACGCTCCTGGTTGTCATCATGTCAGACTCTTGCATGGTCTCCTTTCTGCTCCCCACTGCCTTTTGGGAGAATTTTATCTCCCATGGCTGAAAGTAATTGGGGTATTTGTACTGTATGCAGGATTGATGTATGATATTTTTCCTTGTATCTGGCAGGTTGTTTATAAGAATAACGACATTCGTCTGGAGCTGTCTCGCTTGGCACGGATTGGTGATACGAAGATGAAGATCTATGGGGAAGTAAAATTTGTGTGTGAGAATGTGGCTACACTGGATCCCATCAGCTTTGAGACACCTGAGGCCTATATTAGTCTGCCTAAATGGAATACCAAAAGGATGGGCTCCATCTCGTTTGATTTCCGAACCACTGAACCCAATGGACTGATCCTTTTCACTCATGGCAAGCCTCAGGAGAGGAAAGATGCCAGGAGCCAGAAAAACACAAAGGTAGACTTCTTTGCAGTTGAGCTTCTAGATGGGAACCTCTACTTGCTGCTGGACATGGGCTCTGGGACCATTAAAGTCAAGGCCACCCAGAAGAAAGCCAATGATGGAGAGTGGTATCATGTGGATATTCAACGAGATGGAAGATCAGGTAGAGTGAGGACTTCTTCTTAGGCAGATTTATCTTTGTGATCCAGACCTAGGGCTGTGTATTAATTCTCAGAACCTTCAAAACCTGTTAGATAGGAGTCAACTTCTTACAAAAACTTAGTGTTACTCCAGTGATGTTTATCCAGCAAAGCAAAGATGCGAATGGCTAGGTTTTCATTAAATGTTTACTGTGAACTATGGATAACACAGAGACAGTCTATTAATATTTTACTCACAATCTTTAGATGTTCTGGAACTATCTTTGCAATTACATACATAATTATAGCAAAGACTTCTTTGTAGGCCACAGTAACCTTTAAGATCCTTCAGAACCATTATTATTTAGGTTTTGATTTGAGAAATTCTTACTGATCTACTTTGGGTTCCTGTTCAAAAAGGAACTTAGTAGAAACTAAGTGAAAACTTATTGCTGTGGCCTAATATTACCATCTTGTCCTGGATCTTATGTCTTTAAAGAACAGGGATTTGGAATCTTGTCATAAGGAAAATAAAAATAATGTGGACAACTAGTGAAAAAATTATGGCAAAAAATCAGCATTTTCATCCTGTTCTATTTCTGTTTCCTGTAGCATCTTGTAGGTTTTGGTTAGATTTCCTTACTCTCTCTTGGATGCCAAATTCTAATCTGAGTCAGTTCTTATTTGTAAAAATGTGTTTGAGTGTATTTCTAATAATATACCATGCAATTACCAAGAGATGGGTGGGGGTTTTGGGTTTTTTTTTTTTTCTTTATTTCTAGTGCTGGATATCAAGCTAAGGTGCTCACATTGTACTGCAAAATTGTCTAAGGAAAACAAAATGATCAAAATGATCAAGTACTGTAACTTCATCTTGAGAATTTGTGAACAATTGTACTTGGATTCTTCATGAACTGTTGGGATCTCAAAGATTGGCCACATATCCCTTCAAAGGGAATTTTGTTTATATTTGCAAGTGGATTTGGGATTTGTCTGGTGATCTCCAGGTGATAGATTTAGGTCCCTAATTTTGTTTCCAGTTGTTGAATGCCATTGGTAGAGAGAACACAGTGCTAGAATTTGCTTCCCTCGTGTTTTCAAAAGAGCTGGTTTTTAGATACCGTGCAAAACATAGCTGTTCAAACAGGTCTTTGCCTGAAGCTGGTTTTTACTTTGATGATGTAAGGAGTTTCTTTGTATTTGGCATGATGTGGTGCTCTACTAGGGCTTAATATCTGTGGTTATATATTGCTGTCTCCTAAAGACATCGATAGGAACATTTTATAAAGGAAGCCATAAATAAATAAATGGAGCTTTGATTTCTTTAGAGTTGCTAAAATTTAATTAACTTCCAAGGATAAACTCAATTAGTTACATTCAGTATTGCCTTTAGTTTTGCTTGCTTACTTGGGGACTGTCTGGTCGCTGAAGAGGCAGCTGCAGAAGGAGAAGCAGCAGAAATGACACTAACCTCTCTGCTAAGTTTGTAAAAACCTAGGAAGGGGGACACATGTTAATTTGGACTAGGAGGGTGTGACAGATGGCATTGCCACTGGGTGGTGGAGACTGTAGGACAGGGAGGTTTGTGATGTTTGTCACTGATTAGAATTTGAATTTTGAATTGGAAGCACAACAACAGATTGTATTCTTGTCTTTTTTCTTTTTTTTTTAATCTCATTTTCTGCTGATGATGAGTACTAGGTTAACGGTCCTAGTGACTGATGTCTTGTCTCCCCAGAAAACCAGGATACTGGCTTTTATTTCTCCACACTATACCTTTAACAAGTATCAACCGTGCTTATCCAGTGGTACTTTTGATAGGTTTGAGAAGTAAGTTCAGGATCTCTTCTTGTTTAGTCCTTGGCTTTTCTCCCATGTGCAGGCCAGAGAACAGTTACACCTTAGAGATTTTTTATTTTTCATTTTTTTAAATGTGGATGCCTGTCATCTAGAAAATAATGAACTTAATGTAGGCTATAAAAAACCTGTTGGGGTTTAATGAACTAGTGATCTAGAGGTTACTCATTACTAAAGCAGCCAGGCTTTTATTAGGTGTCATCTCTCCCATTCTTCTTCCCATTTCTCTAAGCAAAACTTCATGCTCTGTTGAGCTTAGTAAAATAGCCTAAAAATTCAAACATTCACTACTGCAATATACTAAGGCAGGACTGCCAATGCTGGGGAAGCGTGGCGGTCGTGCTGGAATAACCTCTGGAGCCTCTAGTCTCCTTGGGCTTTGTGCATGCTTTGGTCAGAGTTGGCTGCCAGAGCAACAAAAGCTGTTTTTTTCTCTCTACTCTGAGAGGAGCTGACAGCGTGGACATGGACACCTAGTGTCCTGTAACCTTCCTGTCCTTGGGGAAAGCTCCTACAAAGTGTCTACAAAACCTGCCACACTTTCTAGCTGGGAAGACTGAGCAGGTTACACAAGGCAATGTTTTCAGCTGGTCTTCAACTACAAAACACACATGTTGTCCCACCCACTCAGACATTAAAAATCTTACTGGAAGGTTTGATCAGTGGTGGCATCAGTGCACTGCTTTGCGTACCAAGTGCCTAAGGGCCTGGGAAGGAGATGCTTAGATGCTTCTGATTTCTCAAGATGGGATTTTATCTACCTAAACGAAGTTGCAAACATGTGATTTGGAGAAAAAAGAGGGGGGGGGGAAGGATGATAGCTTACGTTAACTCTTAAGGCCAATTCAGAATTTCTACATTTCAGTAGCTTGGTCTTAAAAGTTCCATGCATCCAAGCTTGTATCTTCTCCTTGCAGAAACAGGAGCAGGATACAAAACACTGTCAGAAAGTTTAGGCTGCTGTCTAGCCTATTACCTTTCATCATCTCACACTCTTTCTCCAGGTTTTATGCTTTTCCTTGGTCTATCTAGTATTTCTTCTCTTTTGGGGAGTTTTCTTTATCTTTGTGGCTTTTTCAGGTGGCGTTTGTTTTTCCATAGTCGCAGCGGTCTGGAGCTCAGCCCTCCTATATTTTGGTTTGTTCTAGTCTTTGGAGGAATAGTGGTCCGCGCACTGCTTTTTGAGGAGATGCTGGAAGGGGGGCTGTGACACCCTCTCTGTGGTTCTGTGACACCCTGCCTTTATGACTGTAGGTGTATTGTCACATCTTCTCTTTCCTCACTTTGTAAAAGGGAAAATGTCTGTGGTGCTGAAGCTTGTTTTTACAAAATGATTCATCAAATAACCTTGGTTCTCTTTGAGCCTTTAATTTGTAACACCTCTGTTGCTTCTGGCACTCTGCTGCTTCTGACATTATTCCTAAATTATTACTGAACATCACACACATGAAATACCTTGTATCTGTGTCATACGTGCTGTTCTTTAAGAAGGTACCTATTATAGCTGAAGAAAAAGCCTGTGTACACGACTGCACTTTCTCCCAGAGACACAAAATAGAGCTAACTCTATTAACTAAACTCTCCCACCTTATCGTAGGGGTGTATGATAAAAAAGCAATGATGTGGAATTAATCTTAAAGCTTGGATAGTTGTGTCTGAGGACAGATCATCTTAATGACAAGGCAATTGGATGCAATGATTTATAGCTCGGGAGAGTGAATTGCTGATTTTTAGCTGAGTGTCTGGTGGGCAAATGTCCCTATCATGAAAGCTCTGAAGAGTACGCTGCTCTGGGATGTGAGACACCTGCATTATGTTCCCCTTTTCTCTTTGGATGCACTGTCTGACCTTAAACAAGTCACTTCACTTCTCTGCACCTATTTCATGCATTCTGATTATATTTCTGTATTATATGTTCAGATTATTTAATGTGCTAGGACAATTTCTTGAAATTTACAGGAATTGCCTCAGTGCAATATGCCCACATCGTGCTTGGAGCATATGGAAGCTACTACAGATTTAATAATAACTGTTCTTTGGAGATAACCTTTATCTTTCTCTACTTCAATTTTCCTGTTTATGAAAAGAAAGTTAGAATACTTAACTTTCTTTGTAAAACCATAGAATAATGTATTTTGGAATAAACTTCTGGAGATTTGTAGTCTAAACTCTCCCAAAATGTGGGCTTTCCTCGGGGTCATGTCCAGTTATGTTTGAATGCCTTCAGGATGGTGATTCCACAACCTTTCTGAGGTTTATGTTCCCATGTTTGACTGCCCTCATGGTGAAAAATATTCCTTTCTATGGAGTCGAAGTTTCCTTTGCTGCAACCTGTGCAAATGCACACCAATGACTCATGTTCAAATTATTGTCAACCATATCCCCAGGTCCTTTTCTGCAGAGTTACTCCTTACCCTGAACTTACGTGTAAGGTTATTCTGCCCCATATGTAGGACTTTGTATTTATTGTTGGTGATTTACATCAAACATTTCTAGTAGTCCTTTGCTCCACCTTCTAAAGGTTTCTCTGAATGGTAGCCCCGTGCTTCCTCCAGTGGCCATCCCCAACTTGATGTTATCTACAACTTGATGAGGGTCTATTATTTCCATCATCCAGGTCCAGCTTTGGAGGGTACGGATGAAGTGTTTTCTGGAAGAGCTTTGTAATGTGAATTAATACACTTTTACTTATCGTGTTTCTCTCTAGATCTGATATCATCAAACTCCTGTATGTTTTCAGTAAATCTGTGCTTTGCTGGATGAATACCATTGAATAATGCTCAGTTTTCACATGTTGTTAGTTAGCCATTGCATTGTTATGCTTGTGTCCCTATGATGCAAGTTGGGATACGCACACACGATGATTGGTCACTGCATGGAACTTCTCGCCTGTGGTTCAAGAGAAGAGGGAGCTGTGTAGAAGACACTGTCTTCACTCCCCTGCGCTGAACCTCACTCAGTTATTGGAAAAAAAATGAACTAGACTGAGGCTGTTTGTTAGTGAAAATGTTGATGTCTCCTTATCTTCCTCCTTTAGGTACTATATCAGTGAACAGCAGGCGCACCCCATTCACTGCTAGCGGGGAGAGTGAGATTCTAGATCTGGAAGGCGACATGTACCTCGGTGGGCTGCCAGAGAACCGGGCAGGTCTCATCCTCCCCACAGAGCTCTGGACAGCAATGCTGAACTATGGCTACGTCGGCTGTATCCGAGACTTGTTCATCGATGGACGAAGCAAGAACATCCGGCAGCTGGCAGAAGCTCAGAATGCTGCCGGGGTCAAGTCCTCCTGCTCCCGCCTCAGCACCAAGCAGTGCGACAGTTACCCCTGCAAGAACAACGCCGTCTGCAAGGATGGCTGGAACCGCTTCGTCTGTGACTGCACTGGCACCGGCTACTGGGGTAGAACGTGCGAACGAGGTGAGCTGAGTTTTCTGGCCTCAGTTACACAGAGCTGAAGGTATGCAGAACTAGAACAAAATCCAGTGTTCCCGTGAGACTTTCCCCTGCCCTTGATGGTCTTCCCAGTGCTAAGTTCCAGTTCCCACACTAAGAAAGGTTTCTTCTCTGAACGTTGCCTTCCAGTCTTTTTCACTTTTAATTTCATGAGCTTACCTTCTTCATCTGCTACTTCACTCCCTAAGCCTCCTGAAGACCTTGTCTTCAACCTAAGGTCAACCCTAACCCTGACCTTGTCTTCAGGTCCCAGAATTTCTTAGACTGGACATGATTTGTCCCCTAAGGCAGAAAATGCTGCTGCATGCGAGAAGTCTCAGGCAAAATACTTGAAACAGTAGCAAGTGTGAATTTCAGTTATGGGGATTTTTCTTGCATAGGACAGATGATGTATCCCAGTTCTGTCTAGTCTTCCTCTTGTTTACATGGTTGTATTTCCTTGATGGCTGTTAATGGGTAAAGCCAGCTAATGAAATACTGTTAACAGCAACACGTCTCCATGTTTGCCTCTGATAAGGCAAATCTGTAGGAGATGTTTGGAGATTCTCTACATCTTATCTGTACTCATTTTCACTTGTGATTTAAAGACATACAATTGGACGTAGGAGACACAAGTAATGCTGGCGTAGGCAAGCAAAATGTCTGTGTTCTAGGTCACGTAAAAAGGAATTTACTAATTAGGGTATCTGAGCTATATATTTTTCAAATACCAGGAGGTTCCATTAATTATTGTTGTCCTTATGGTATGGGTGCCATCCTCAGAATGAGGTAGGTGAGTGATTTTAAAAAAAGCAATGGAGCTAAGATCACTTAGAAAAGAAAATACATCCTAAAGGCTGTTTTCTTATATTTAAATTAATCTTTTAGTTAATATTTGGCCATTAGCCCTGCATTCTGGCTGAACTCCATTCATAGTACACCCATAGTACGCCATCTTTCTATTACGTTTCTTGGCACCATGGCCTAATAGCCATAGCATGTGTCTTATATTGGACATTCAGGTATTTTTGAGCTTCTTCCATGAATTTTTGAGAAGTTCCTTTCCTACTCAGTGTCCTCCCCATGTATTTTTTAATATTGGTCCTTAGTACTGTGCCACTTACCAGAAAGAACGTGAAAGTTCAGATCAGTGTGTAAACTATTATGTGCTGTATTGAGATTTGTAATTCATTACAAATTCATTACCCCATATGATTTTGTCCTTTGCAGGAAATTTTTGTTAATGACAAAACTTCTTCCTATAAACTGGATGGGGTGTTTATGTTTTACAGCACAAGATCTATCATCATTCATAAAGCTGCTCACAGCCAGCAATTTGTAGCATTCTGCCCTAAGCAGCAATAGTAGTTAATTGCCAGCAGTCCTTAAAACAGCTTAAATCAACAGTGCCATCTGTGCCATGAGGGCATGGGTGAAAATGTAAGATTCATGGGCAAATTGGCTATGCCAGTGTCAGGTCAGCAGTGCTTTCTTACGGACTGCATTGGATTAGAAGATTCTGAAAATCATCAGAGGTTTTCTCAAGCACAGTCTTGGGAATTGTTTCACCCAACTATTGTGTGATTAGGTTTTAGACACACATAATTAAAAGGCACTACCATAAATGCATTGGTCCCCCGCAAAATTACAGTTATGCTTGCCATTGGTCTTTATTTAGGATTAGGAGTGACCAGCTCTGTGATTTGGGACTTTCTGGTGTCTGTCTCCTGTCCATCTCCTGACATAACATAAACAACAGGATTCATCTCATGTGCTTTTAGATATCTATGATGTTGGTTTTTTACTCCTTTTATTATCAATGAAATCAGTAGGTTAAGAGCCTGAAAGCATTTTGATTTAGGAGAAATGAATCTCAAGTCTGTCCTGAGACCCATAGCTTGGCCATGCTCTGGCCAGCACCAGTACGAATAAGAGAGTTATATATATGAATGCAAGTGTGGGAACTTGAGGTCCTAATGAATATGTGTTAGAATCAGAGTGTATTTAAAGTTATTAAAACAGTGATGGAGTTCAGTACAACATATAATGTGTATGATCAGCTGCTAATCCTGAGAAACTAATTTTGTTTGTAACTAGAAACCAAAAACTCCCTATTGGTTTAGGCCCAGTGTCAGGCAAAACATAGCTTTCATGGCGAGGTTCCTTGGCAACAAGAGAAGCAGCTCACAGGGAATAAATATTTGTAGACTGTGTAAGTGTAAGAAGTTGTGCAGTTTGAAGTGTATTTGACTCTACAGCATTGATTGTGGTGTTACAGGGCAGCCTCTTACTGCCTCGATACAACTACTCCATACCAGGCAACTGCATTAGTGTACAGTGATTTTTGCCTCCACGAACAAAATTATTGCAGGCTACCGATGATATTTTTCCTTCTTGTGGTCTGACCCCCAAGGATTATTGCAATTCCTGACTTCAACTGGCCCGTGATCCAAATACTGTTGGAAGGGGAAGAGTTGAGATGGAGACTGGGAAGGGAATCAAAGTGAGAGATGCTGCCGTGCCACGGTGGCACTTCTGCATAGTGACTGAAGAGCTGCCACAGGCCTGGGGAAGATTTCTGTCCCGTTAACGGAGAGGAGTGTAACTCTTGGAAGGGGTTTTCAGCCCATAGAGTAAAGGGTTAAGAGGCTCAGGAGTGTAGAATAAAGAATCTTCTATGCCTGTTGGCTACTGGGAAAATCACTCTTTATCACAAAGCAAAGCACATACTTAACATTTATTTAAGGTACTAAAAATACAAGACATACGTGCAACTCCAGGGAGAGAAGCAGATGATTCATTTGTTGCTGATGATAAAGTCTATTTCCCATTTCCAGGTACAGCATTTATACATTTATAATGCTGTATTTCTCATACATTTTATACTTTGCCATAAAAAGGACTGTTATATGTCTAAAAGGGATTCAAAAAGGAAACATGTCATAGTTAGAAAAGAGGTTTGGATTCTTTTTATTCATGATGAAACAATACAAATATATAGTATTCAGTATGTCACCTATATCTAAAGACTGTGGGAGTTTGTCCTGTCAGTGAAGTGACACCTCTGTGTATTCAGCAAGTTACACTGGATGTGACATAGCCTTTGGTTGCCGTGATCTGCACAGGCAGTACTTGTGTGCAGATGGAGATATCTTGCTATGGCTGCAGTTTGACAGGGCACAGAAAGGACAACTGCTGCCAAGGCCTCACATTCTTTTATACAATTCCAGTATCTAATCGATCATTCTATATTGGTAGTGATGTAAGCAGACAAAGGTGTTTTCAGTCTTAAAGGGCTTGGAGCATCTCTCCTATGAAGAAAGGCTGAGGGACTTGGGTGTTTTTAATCTTGAGAAGACTGAGGGGGGATACAATCAATGCTTACAAATACTTAGTCTTTTCTCAGTGGTGCCCAGTGACAAGAGGAAATGGGCACATACTTGAGTATAAGAAGTTCCACCTAAACAGGAGTAGGAAATTCTCTACTGTGAGAGTGGTAGAGCACTGGAACAGGCTGCCCAGAGAAGTGGTGGAGTCTCCTCTGGAGACATTCAAAACCCGCCTGGACAAGTTCCTGTGCAACCTGCTCTAGGTAGACCCACTAGCGTTTAAACCTGCTATGATGTTAAAGCGTCATAGCTTCTAAGGGTAATGTAGCCCCTCCTTGGGGTAATGGAAATTGCATAGAGGAAATGGGGTGAGACATGGGAAAGACCAGTTCACATCTGATGTGCCTTTCATCCAATATGGGTAAGGTCAGGGAGTCAAAAGTTCTGTTAGGACTTCCCTGGTTCTTTCAGTAACTTGATGTTTTTCCTGGACTAACTAGGAAATTATATTATTGGGAGACGATTCATGAATGCTCGTATCAGGTGTACTTACAGTCAAGTCCTTGCCTTAGAAATTAGAATAAATGAACATCAATGTGTGATCCTCAGAAAGGATGAGACAAAGTACTTCACCTAAACAAGACCCTCCTCAGTCTTCATACATTTCACCTGATCTGCTTATGAGATTGTGTTTCCCTCCATCTCTGTAGCTAGTGGGAGGTGACACAGAAGGGTGAGGAGATGGAAGTGCAATCAGATTCATGTGCCAGAAGTGCTCAATGCCAGACTGTGAGGCCAAGCAAAGGCAGCAGCAAATGCTGGGTTTTGGCTAGATGTCGTCTCCATTTCACACTTTTCACCAGAGTGTGTGCTGACCAAGTAACACAACTGTTATTTATTTATTTTCTTAAATCCTTGAGCTTCCCATTCTCTATCATTCCATAATGGTTCTCTACTACCCAGTCTAACTCACTGTAACTGTTTGAAATCACATATGAGAAGAGCTTCTTTGAGCCACTGTTAAAATTAAGGAGCTGCTATAAGCACAGCAGCATTTGGATGAGTTTCTGAAATTCCAGAGATACCACAGTAGCTGCTGGAAGGGGCTGGTGGTGTGTCTGTTCACCAGGCTAGGAAATAAGACTCTGCTGGCTTTGCAAATGGCATGAACTCAATTAAAGTAGTATTGTGACCTCCTTCTTTAGATGCCTTGGATAAGTACTCTAAGATTGAAAATGTAGAAGCCTAGCAATGAGAACCTGTGCTAAATGTCTAAGTTCGCTGTGCAGTCCATGGAGGGAGATAGTTGCTTCTCAGGGGAAATTCAAAGCAATAGCATGATCTGCTTTCCTCCTCTTGTTGATTTGTCTGTCTCCTTTTATTGATTATGTGGAGATTCTAGTCTGATAATTCAGTATTGCTGCACTCCAGAAGGTAACTGTCTGTGCTGTGGAGGAATTGACAGTGCCAAACTGACAAGACCATCAGGCTGACAAATAAGAGGATGTCTTGTTTGGGGTGGGGGCATAAAGCAAGTAAAATAGAAAAGAAGCTAACAGATAGGACACAATCCCTCCTGCAAGTGATTCTCTGAGTGCCTTGTAATCTGGTAATGATCTCGCCTCCCCCTGCTCCCCGAGCTCTTCTGCACTCCTGGTATATCTGATTAGAGTATGTATGGTGGAGAGCAAGATTTAATCATGCCTGAAAGAATCTTAAACTGAAACACAGTTTTGGGTGTCTCTGAAATTAATGGCACACACAGTGAAATGGATTTGGGTTGGCAGCTATGATTACAAGTACATATTGAGGCTTTGTACTGAGTTTGCTAGGTCTTGGGTTGTGGTGTGTTGGACATAGGGGAAAAAGTACCTTGGAGCTTGTACTCTTGGTAGTATTTAGTCATTCTTGCATCCTGGAGTTTTTGGAAAGAGGATTGGAATATAGGAGTATCAGAGAACAGTGTTCTCTGCTGCTGCAGTGCAACCCCTCTGTTCTAAAGTCTCTTTTTCCAACAGATCTGCTGTTTTGCTAGTTAGTTTGAAATAAAGGACATAAAATATCTGAAAGTCCACTGGAATGCTTCCCAAATGCTTTCCAGTCATCAGATGTAGGGGAGGCTTTGGGAGAATTGACAAAAAGGATCCTCCAACGCAATGGGTAACATGCTTCCTACTGTTGCATGTGAGCTACCTTCGCATACTGGACCCAGTAGAAATCAGGGTGAGTTGCAAGTCTTGTCAGCAAGAAGGTCTGGAGGGCTGCTACAGACAAGCAGGATGGTGGGAAGGATCGGTTGGTGCAGCTACTGTGAAAGATCTTCAGTGTTTTTTGAGTACTAGTGTCTTCTGTACCCTTTGGCTTCTAATTTGTTAGTATTTGAGATCAGCTGCAGCATTAGGTCACTGCAGCCTCCCTGTTAATTGCACTTAAGGTGTTAGAGGTAGGAGTTGGGATCTGGCTCACAGAGGATGATGTACTTTGCTGTGATAACCAAGTACCTCCTCACAACCCATGGACTTTTCTGAAAAGGACACCAAAGCCCTGGCTTTAAACAAGCTGGAGGAAGAAAACATGTGTTGTATTCACATTAGTGGTTTTCTGCTGCAGTGAAAATGCCATGGGCTCAAAAAAGTGCATGAGGTCTGCTCTGCAGATTGTGAAAGCTCTCTTGTGCTGAAATGAGCTCTTTTTTGCTCTTTCCTTCTGCTGAAACACTGAGAGGGATTGCGGAGGGCAAAAGCCCAGGAAGGACATAAAGCAAAATACAACTGAAAATCAAATCTTTTTAGGCCAATGGAATCAAATGTTGTTGATTACTCACATTTTAATGTTTTCCCCTATTTAATTATTGCCTTGACTGGAGTTCTTTGGATTATTTTTTTTTTATTATTAGGAGATATAAACCGGTAAAATTAGAAAAGGCAGGTTGGTACGAGACTGCTGACCATTTAAGACTGAAATATAAGATACTGAGGTTTAAATTGTAAACCAGTGAAGCTAATTGCTCAGAACTGGACGAAAGACTGAGTCCTTTCAAGGTAAGGAAAAAATAAAGTCTTGTTCCAGCCCTTACCTTTTACTGAGCTGTACCCAGTGTTCATTGTAGCAAGACAGAGATATCCCATTCCAGTTCTCCTCTCAAGGGCTGGAACCAGTGTCCCTTCCTGTTTGGGTTTGCTCACAGATGGTCAATTAACACCCTGAGCAAACCAGGCTTTTTCTGTGCTTTGTGACATACTGTTTGTGAACAGCAATGTACCTGCTGTTGGCAATGCTGATGTTGAGCATAGGACTACAGGTTTTATTATCTGCCAAGTACCTTTATAGCAGTGTTTGCTAAGAACAGTTTAATGACAACACACATCTGCTCATTATGTATGCAATAAACAGAGATGTTGTAAAATTACTGGTAATAAGAAATGCTACAAAATCATTTACTACGTGGTTTAAACGCCGCATGCTTTGCTGTCTCAAGCACAGGTAGCAGCATAGATTTCTTTTTTATTTTAGTGAAGATGTTTGATGATGATTACATATTTGAAGGTTGTTTAAAAAACCTTAAATGTGTTGGTGCTTTTTGGACTGTCCAGACCTGAGTCTGCAGGGTAATGCTAGGTAACTGCTGAGAATACATTTTCTTGTAGGACTGATGGTTCCCAGGGGTGCTGGATACATTAGGAGAAAAGTCTTTGCTGCAGTGTTTTAATGCTTTTAATCCCCGCTGGATCTTGAATATTCAAAGATATTAGGAAAGTCAAAACATCAGAATAATTTTTATGATTTCATGAGATAAAGTGAAAGGCATTAGAAATGAGAAATCAGGAGGTCTGTTCTAGATCTTATCTGTTCATTGGCTTACTAATACCAGATAGGTAC
This sequence comes from Scolopax mira, assembly GCA_004320125.1. Classification (NCBI taxonomy): domain Eukaryota; kingdom Metazoa; phylum Chordata; class Aves; order Charadriiformes; family Scolopacidae; genus Scolopax; species Scolopax mira. The sequence goes on along the minus strand of BJBW01007397.1, from coordinate 89,938 downwards.
AATATCCAAAAATGTCTCCAAACTGCAGAAAAAAAGATTCAGTGTGAATTTAGAAAAAGTGTTCATGCAAGCTTTTCACATCCATTTTAGCATGTTCCTCACTAATCTTATAGTAAAGCCTCCACTGAACACGATAAGGGCATTTGTGTGAGAAGTTTGTTTTCTCACTTGACATCAGTCCATCTGTAACACCGGTGGCCGTTCCCTCAGGGCTGGCCCAAGCAGCTCCTGCTGTGATATAAGCTGTATACAATTCTTCTGCTCAAGAAAGACAGGCCTGGGATTCCTGTGTTTAGCTCCCTCATGTGTTTCCCTAATGGCTGGGTGTCAGAGCAGAAGGCTACTGCTGGTTTTGTAAGTGCTTGATTATTCTACTGTATTAGGCTTTTATGTATCTTCCATCTCTGCATCCTCTCCTTGCCTTCCATGGGGTAACCTCTGTTCTAATATCCAGACAATTCCCAAGATGTTTATAAGATGATGTGCAAGCTCTGGTAAGGGCAATGTAGCCAAGGTGAGTCTTGTAAGGGAAGAGAAACAATATGAAGGAACAGTTTCATGGTCTGTTCTTCTATGGATTTGTACTGTGGTCCTTTCTCTCCATCATTACTTTATTGTCAATAGCTGTGTATATTCAGTCAAAAGCCACTCTGAATATATGTTGTTTCCCGGACAAGCGATGACATTTGGTGCCTTGTAATGCCTTTGTGATATCCTCAGTACAGAAGACTCTACGGTTAATTCTGCAGTCAGGGTGATTACATCTTTTTGGGAAAAGATCATTTCATGATCTTTAGGCTGTTGAACTTTAACTTTGAAGAGTCTTATTGATGTGACAATCTCCAACAGCATCTGCTGAGCAGCTGGAAATTCTGAGACTGTATAAAAATCAACTGATTCTCTCTCCTATATTTTATAATGACACGGGTATGATTTTTTAATCTGTGTGTTCTTTCCTGTTTCTTCATCCTATCTCCATCATCACATGCTCTTGATATTTAAGACCACTCCTGCCTTCCATGCTGCATGTGAATTTGTTAGTACTCCAGGTGCTCTTAATCTCATCTGAATATGGTAATTGATGGCACAGAAGAAGATAATTTCTGCTGTTTTTCTCTAAACTTCTATGTTTCTGGCTGTTTATTGCTGAGTGTAGCTTTCACAAGGTCTTCTCAGTTCAAGAAATATGATTTTCCAAAACGGTATTAGATTTTGTGCTACAGTCAGCTCCTGTAAAGAGCACTTGAGCAACAAAAAAAGATGTTGATGAGTAGATGAGTAAGGACATTTGGTTAATGCTTTTTAGCATATTGTACTTTTTATTTAGTCTAGGCCTCTTCTACAGGACTAATATTGTAGTGGCGTGTTTGTTTATCTGCTGCTTTATGAATGGCAGCTCAGAACAATGGCTTCCTCTTAATGCAAGCCACAAAAGACACACTATCTAGAAGTCAAGGCAGAAGGCTGCTCAGACGACTCTCAGCTTAAAAGACAGCTTGTCATAGCATGTCAGTCTTGCCTGAATCACACTGTATCAGGGGAAGGTAGAATTTACTAAAACTTGGATCGTCTGAAACGACAAGTCACCATGAAGAAAGAAAACACTTTTTCCTGCCAGCTTTCTCGGGTAACTCCCAGGAAGTCCTATAATGGCATGTCACAGGTATGATCCAAAATGTGTACTTTGAGTATGCACCATGTGTGTTGTGATGTCAGGTATCTAGAAATGAATTGATGGTGCTGGGTAGAAGACTCACTTCAGGATACATGGTATTTTTGAGTCTCTTATTGCTCAGTGGATGATCTCAGTCCCTGTGTCTTCATACCCTTTGCATACCCTTGAATCAGACTAGTTTGGTTTTCTGCTGAAACTGCCAATTGTCCCTACAATTAACGGGAATATCTTGATGGAAGTGGCCAGGATGAAGTAGATTCATTTGTCATGAAAAATTATTTCCAATATTTAAAATTTCTGTATAGACCTTGGAGATGTTATCTGTGAAATTAGCTTTCTCTATCTCTCCGCTTTGCCCAGTTGAAGCCATCAAGCTGAAAGGCAGGCACTGGCACAGCGCGTTTTCTGTCTCATTTCTTCTTCTCTATTCATTTCAGAGGGAAAGGAAAGACTTGGCATTCATGATGCTCCCTTAATGGACTCTCTGTCCATGTGGAGATAGGCAGTCAGCCCTTGGACACTTTGATTGATTGGATGAGGCTATTATGTGATATGAAAAGGATATGCAGAAGCACAGCCATCACCACAAGCATGGAAAGGTCCTAATTGGTGGTGTATACTGGTTCACTCAGATCTGCTTGGTTTATCTGCCTTCTCTCACAGGCATTTAATCCACAGAATAGCTCACCTGGTGGTCTTGGTGAATCTGCCACCACTAAGTACATGACCCGAAGCTATGGTTCTCCAGAGGGAAACCATTCTCGCTCACTCTGCTAAAGGTTCTGAGAACATGCAAAGGAAAGATAATTTTCATCATCTTTATTTGCTTCCTTATCAGCATCCGCTTTTTTTTTTAATGGGTAATCAAGAACAAGGAGGTTAAAATTGGGAGATAAGGTGCAGAAGAGGGAAACTGTATCCTGATAAATCAAATTTTAATATGAGTTTCACAGCGACTTCCCGCTTTGGGATGATTATAGGTGGTGAGTAGGTGGACAGGTGAAATGCAAAACTCGGGAGATAACCATTGCATTAATGCAAAAGCTATCGCACTGAAGAGGCACAGCAGCAGGCAGGGTGTATGAGAAAAACAGCCTCATAATAAATGCTTTTGGTCTCATGATGCTTCCATTTTTTATGGCCTGCAACTGTTGACTTCTGAAGTTCTGCCTGCTAAGGCAAGGTCCTCTTGTGTTCACCCTGGGCCCTTTGGGTAGGGGTTTCCTACCATCCTAATCTTGTGAGCAACTTAGCATTTTTCAGTTTCTGAACAAGGCAGAATTTTAATCCTTCATGTTGCAACACTCCTAAAGGGAGCAGAAAAGCAGGGCAGGTTGGAGGGGATTACTGTTGGAAGTTGTATCAAAGCACTAGAGTTCAGGATTCAAACGGTCTCGTGTGGAATCAGACTTTTAAGTCTGACTACCCTAATGCCCACAGGCCCCATTTCAAACTGCTGAGAAAAGAAAAATGCCGTATTTAAAATAGTGAATTTTTATCCTCTACCTTTCATTAAATGAGTAAAAATGGAAAATGACAATTCAGCCCTCAGCTGGAAAGCATGTTAGATTGACAGCTGTGGGAGTCCTCAGCTTGTGCTCAGAATGAGAAATACATACAGAGTAGCTATCCTTTATATACCTTATTCATCTCTTGGAGGAGTATTTGCATTAGAGATTAGAAGGTAGGTCAGTCTTCCTGCCCTGCCTGGTCTTTTGTAGAGCTGCAAAGTAGAGTGGTGAAAGGAGGAACTCCTGTTCTCTAGCTCTGAGTTCCTCTCTGTTGCTGAAGACAGAAGGAGCCATGAGGCAGCTTAGGGCACCCAGCCCAAGGAGCACAGCAAGGGCTTCTGAGCTGAGCAGAGCAAAATGTTCTGCATGGATCATCTGCCATGGTAGGACAAGATTTACCCCTGAACAAGTGCTTGGCAAAAGATGTGTGCTTGCTTTACAGTGAGAAAGAAGTGAGAACACAGAAACCATCTCCAATATTTTATAGTTTTGTTATTGGTTGTTTTTTCTTTAGATCTCTCTGTCATGAATGGTAGTGGTTGAAGAGAAACATGAGGTTAAAGTAAAGATATAGTAAGAAATTTCAAAAGATCTAGAAACTCGTGAAGTTGTTCTTCTGTTGTGGTCTGCCTTTTTGATGTAAACCCCAAAAGTCACTGCTGCTTCGTTTCCAGTGGTCAGCTTTCATCTCCCATTTGTGCAAATCTTTATTCTGCATTTGCATTTGATTGTTCAGTGCTCTTGGAGGACATACCAGAGCTGAATTTTAGCCTTTGCCTACCTGTCAAGTGTTACTGGAGGATGATTTAGCACTACAGCCAAGGTGCTCGCCTCAAAGCTGTGTCTTTAATAATTCCAGCTTTTGTTCTTATTGAACACAGGGTTGGGCAGCTGAAGATGTGGATAAAGTAAGGCACAGGTAATAGCTATCAGTTCACATTTTACCAGTCCCAGTCTGATGCTGGGAGCACCACTGTGTGTGTGAAGGAGCTGCAATTAACCACCTTGGAAGGGGGTGGAGACTCTCCAGAGTTCAGCCGAATGGAGATTTGCTCTCTGTCACCCTCTTTTTTTTTTTTCTTTTTTTTTTTCTTTTGTGAGGCAACATTACAGTTCTGCATCTTGTTCAAATGTTTGTATGCCATTGTCATGGTTTTGACTGAATTGACCAACCAGAACGACAGATGGCCCCTCCCCCCCTAAGAAAAAGAAAAGAGAGGAAGGGGTAAAGAAAAAAAACTTCTGAGTTTAGAAAAAATTAAACTACTTTAATGAAAATATAAATAAGTAATGAAATAATAATAAGAAAAAGGGAGAAAAAGAAAAAAATGTATACAGTATATACAAAACCCTCTCAAGCTC